>QKWP01002280.1:41907-75708 GCA_003550325.1 Gigaspora rosea
AAAAAAAAAAAAAAAAAAAAAAAAAAAACAAAAGCAAAAAAGCTTATTGTTTTTAGCATAAATATATATTTTTGTATATTAGTAAGGATTAGTTTTTTTTTTTAGACAATACGTTAAATTATAATAAACATTGCTTCCGCTTCTGTTAGATAAGCAACAGGCTTTTAATCCCATTTTGAAATGTTGCACATTATGCTTTACGTAACGTTAAACGTTTAAGCTTAGTTTATCTGTTAAAATCAATTAGACTCGGAATTATACAGACTATACAGTACTTAAAATAGCCAATAAAATTTTTACTATATCACGAGATACTCTCCCAAAATTGACCAAATCACAATTAAAGCTTACAATCACGCGCAATTGCATTTGTAATCGGATCATATAAAAAACAAGTTTATACAAATGTTTAATTAATTTCGCTAATTTTTAAAGGAAATCATGTCTCAAACAGAATCAAATGCAGCTGATCCTTTAGAGCCACGGAGTATCCTGGCAATATTGGAACAGACGTTACCGGAAAAGGAATCACAAACTGAGAGTGAAAGTTCAGAAGCTAATGTGATTTTGCATTCTAGAGAAGACGCACTCGCAGCATTATTCCACTCGATTATGGTATCTGTAGGTTTTCGGCTTGTTGGACTTGGTGAAGAAGATAGCGACGGTATAAGCCCTCACACTATCGCATCGATCTTCAATTATTTAAAAAAATTTATTGATTTAAAACGTGCTTAATATTTCATTAGACAATAAGATAGAGAGGGATTCCGAAGGCATTATCATTGGACTCCCAAAAGGGTGGAATTCTCAAGGTCCTAATTCATACGCCTTTCGTTACAGGCACCCACAATCTTCTTTAACTTTCTTAGTTAAGTGCATGCGATTGGCAAATAAATTTTTGATTCATGGCATGGGAATTGAGGTAAGTGACGAATATTAGAATAAAATATAAGAGACTATTCGTACTATTTAAAGCCATCTATTTAGGATAATAAAACTTGTACTCTTGAAGTGATCTCAGATGATTACACTTCATCTTCGATTTTCCCATATACTGCTGAGAAACAACATTCCGATCCTCTTGCAAATATATTTATATCAACAAATCGTATTAAAGATTTAATTAGCATTTATAAAATCAATATTTTACAAAGATTGATTCCAGGATTGCATAAACCTGGATATGAAGAAACGCGTACAAAGTACGTCGGTTATATTGACATATAAGTGTAATTTACATTTTAAAATTTTACTTTGAATATACATTCTTTTTATATATATATAAAAAAATAGTACGACTGCTAGTACTCAATCTGAAAGAAGGCAACCACAACCTGTTGCTGATGATCCATTACGTATTCCTACGCGTCAACCACCACGTTTTCGACCACCTATTTTTGATGATCCTTACGGAGGTGACGAGCCATCATCAATGTAAAAATTACTTGTTTCTTGGTTCTTTTGATTTATTGAACCTATATTGTAATTACATTGTTTTTTTTTTTTAATTTAGCTATAATAATCCTTTGAGTATTGGTCGTGATGATCTTGATCCACTTGGTTCACGTCCAATTATTGGTCCAAGGTTAGTTTTTTTATAATATAAATTATGATGCGAATTTTATACGCTAAAACTATTTATACGTTAGGTTCGGTGGTGGTGCCTATGAACCTTTAGGCGGGCCAAGTCGAGGGGGTGGAATGTATGTAGGGCCAAATCACCCAATGTTTGACACACGTACTCCAAACAGAGGTGGAATTTATGGTGGTCCACAAACTCTACCAAGGTAGTATAATTATTTTTATTCACATAATGTTATACAATCCACAAAGAATAACTAATAATTTTTGTTCAGAGGTTCGGTTCCACCGGGTGCAAGATTTGATCCAATTGGTCCATTTGGACCACAACCTGGTCGGTTTCCGGGTCGTGGTGGTAGAGGAACTTTTGGGTAAGATTTATTATTTCTTAGAAATATTTCTTAAGCTTTATTAATTATTAATTCCCTTTTGTTATAATCAGTGGTGAACCTGATAATGATGAATTACCACCGCCAGTAAGTTACATTATTTTATTTATTTTATTGACCAAACGTTTTTTTTTTTATAATTTTTTTTTTTACTGATTTTGGTTTTTATATAGGGATATAATGATATGTTCATGTAGTAATGCTATCATTAATGAAAAAATTGCTAAAGCGAATTTTCTGATTTTGCTGTCTATTTTTTTTTTTTTAAATCGACTGATCGATTATTTATAAATAATTAACGCATAGTCATTACAAAAAGTTTTGTGTATATATCTTGTGCCATATTTCTTGCATACTTTATGTAATATCAAATATACTTTATATTATTAGAGATATAGTGTGAACAATGTACTTAAAATAATGGATTTAGAAGTGATAAGATTTTTTTTGTTAATTAGTGCTACAGTGTGTGACACAGCGTCCTATTTTTAAAATTTAAAATTTTACATATCTGATGTTACCCGTAATGTTTGTAGTCGACATAAATTTATCGACTCAACTGAGAAGCTGATATTTAAAAAGTCGAATCGTTGTATATTATTAAATATATATATCCCAAATTCTCCAGTATTTATGTTCTATTTTCTATACATACTATGGTAAATTAAATGAAATTAAACAATAAATATATATAAATGAAATTGTTCTTACAAGATAAATTAGTACGAATAAAATGAAGTTGAATAGTAAGTATTTATTAACTTGTGTGGATTATTTTAAATATATATTTAGATTCTATAGTATAAAGATAATTTTTGAAAAAAAAGGAATCCTGAAATCATGTCAGAGAGTTTTGCTGCCTAAAGTTTATGGATAATCCAGCGGGCTTATGTCCCAATTTATGAACTCACACGGAAATCTCCAAAACCCAGGTCGGGATACGTCGAAGTGCATCGGAAACATGCTCGGCTGGATCGGAATCGATCAATTTTGCCTCAAGATACTAATACTGTAATAAATCATATCCATTCATTAAGTAAAACTGATAATTTTGCTATAGAACTTGCTAACAACTAGAGCTAAACGCCTAGATCCGACGCAGCCAACCCGGAAATTTGAGGACAGCCCTGTAAAAATCCAATATTGTAGGCACCACCACATACTCCTCCCCCAACCCGTCTCGAACCAAGGACCTATAGTGTGGGACACTTAAAGATGGAAATGTTCCATTTTGAAATTTAAATTTTAATAATTTTAAAATTATTCAAATGATTGATTTTTGATATTTTATAATTTCCTAAATTTTGATTGGTTGTATTTTCTGTAATTTGATTGGTTACTTAAAAAAAAGACTATAACTAAAAAATAATTATATAAATTTATATTATTACAACTTAAATTACAAGTCAATATTTATTATTAAAATTTATTTTAAATTATTGTTTTGCAATTATAAATATCTATTTTTTATATCAAATAAAAAAAATTTTTTTATATATCCTACTGGTATTTTGATTTATTCATATAAAAACACTGAATTTTTAAATTCTAATAACTTGATAACAAATAATTTTTTAAAAAAATTAAGGCCACTATTTTGTAGTAAATTGATTTAGTTTTAAAACGGTAGCTTTCTTTTTTTTTGTATTTTTTCTGTATCATAAGTTATTAGCTTTTAAAAATTAGCTATTTTATTGCCATCTCTAAGTGTTCTATACTGTACTAATACTAAAGTCTACGTCTAATTTTAACTAATTACAGAAATCATAATTATAATTATAAAAATCAACAAGTTTTTAAAATTACTGGTTATTTTGAAATGGCTAAAGATACACCAAAGATAAGGTTCAAATTGTAAATCATATAAAGATTTAATATGTTAACATTTATTTGATAATACATATTCTCACTAACTATTATTATTTGATGATGATTTTGATTTATAGACAAAAAACACAAAGATTAGTAAAAGACACAAGTAGAAAAGTAGTAGAAACCTTAAGACGTTTATACATTTTAAGGGTACTAGTGGTCAAAATATAAATATAAAAAAATCAGATATAAAATAAGTTCAATAATCTGATTTTATCATATCCTGTCACAATAAATAATGAAAAGTTATCATATTATAGGTAAAAAAATATTGTTATGGTAGTATGGATATGTGTGATCAAATTAAACAGATATATAGCAATTGCAGTTCACATATTTTTGACAAATATTTGATTTGATCACTAATATATACCTACCATCATGTTGATTATTATCCAGCTATACAATAATGGTATTATTATTACGTACTGCCACACCAAATTTTTCATATTTGTATAGTTGAGTTTAAAGTTTTTATTAGACAAAGCTGATTATATTATCAGCTCTGTCTAATAAGAATTTTAAAACTCAATTGTACAAATATGATCAAAATTTTGGTATAGTAGTAACAATATCATCATACAATAATAGTAATTTAAATTTATTTGAACCAACATTATATTTATACATTTTTTAGTGTCAATTCAAACTTAAACAACAAAAACTTTCAAAAGATTTTCAAAAGATAGCAGAAATACAACAGGAATATATTGATAAAGCAAAAGCGCATAATGTACATATAAAGATGATGAAGTAATATTCATGAAATACTATATAGCTCTTTATAAATGACAATTAATGATGACTTCAATTTCAAGCTTTAGATAATGAAATCAAATACAATGAATAATTAATTGCAGAATGGAAAGTAAAATAAGAGAGATTAAACAAAAACTTAATGAATTAATGAAATTTTCTGAGATTTAGGAACATTAATTAAGTTAGTTAATTTTTAATCATACTTAAACATAGATTAATTATAGATTAAAAGATTATATAAATTAATAATTTTCCTATATACTTATAAATAACATTGAAAGTAAAATAATCAATATTTCTGTAAACGTTTAAAATTCAGCAAATAAGTTGAGTAGTGCTAGTTGACTTTCAAAATAAAGCATGCAATCGTATGTACTGTATCATGCTTATTTTAGTAGTAGTTGGTGGTGTTGTAATTTTAGCTACTTTGGCATAACAATTGACTTTGCCCTTTGCTAAGGATTGAACCAGAACCCTGAATAATCTATATAAGGTTATATTTAAGTAATAGTAAAAATATTTTTGGTTAGCACTTTTGGTTTGGTATGTATAAGCTATATTTCAAATACTAGATCAAACTTTTACCCACCTTTAACTTTTTTTGAAATATAAAAATATAATATCTCTAAAAAAAAAAAATAGACTTATATTCTCTAAAAACGGACTTATATTCTCTAAAAAAAAAAAAAAAACAAATTTACATTTTCTAAAAAAAAAACAAACTTACGTTCTAAAAAAAAAAAAAAACCAAACTTACATTCNAGCATTCTCTAAAAAAAACAAACTAGCATTTTTTTAAAAAAAAAAAAAAACAGACTTACGTTTTTTAAAAAAAGAATGTATACTACCGGTAATGTTCTCTAAAAAAAAAACAAATACAGTCGGACCTCCATAAATGCAACCTCCATAAATGCAATACCTCTCTAAATGCATGTTTTTTTCTATTCCGTAAGATGTTATTAGTGCTAAATGCACATTCTATATTCTGTAAATGCATGTTCTCTTGAATAACATTTTATATTACACTAACCTCCCTAAATGCACGTAGCCAATCAAATTTTAGTATTTAAGATAGTTTATACAGTTTTAGTAGAAGTTACACAAACTTAATGATCAAATTTTTAAAACTGCAATTTAATTGGCTCACTCTAAATGCAAACCTCCCTAAATGCACGTTGTAGGCTTGTCCCTACGAGTTGCATTTATGGAGGGTTGACTGTAAAAATTTTTAAAAAATTTCTTAAGCCAATATGATCCATATACTGCCATAGATCATAAATATATAGTACAAATTGTAAAAAACCTAAAAAAAAAGCCATTTTAAGTAATTTTATTCAATTTTTACATTTTTCCGATTTTTGTATTTTTCAATTTTTTTATTTATTACAGTTCAGATTTTTTATTAGCATATTTCAATTATAAGATTTATAAAAATTACTCCATTAGTATTCTTTTAAATATACCTATTTTGCCATTTAGCTGTTTTCAAATATAACCTTTTTCTTCAATACCTATTTTTCAAATATAACCTTTTTTAAAAAACAGGCCTCTATTAGCTATTTTTCAAATATAACCTTATATAGATTTTTCGGGGTTCTATTGAACTTATATGAAAAACTGTGACTCAGGTTGGATAAGCTAGTACCTTTTGCATGTTACAATTATAACATCAGAATATTGTTATATATTTGAATTTTTAAAAGTAGTTAGATGTGTTCAAATGTTTATTCTAAATTTAGTTTTTATATAAAAAATTTTTAAAGCATATTAAATTATACTTATATATTGAATTTTTATTTTATTCATCACATTTTATTTTTATATTAAAGTATTAATTAATTCATGTTTATTTTTAATTATGTTTTTATAGTCTGGAATTAAAACTTTTTAAAAAATTTGATCAATTAATAAAAATCTTGGGCTAATGATTAACATTCTGTCTAAACTATAAGGCAAATTTTATGCTGCTAAATTCTGTTTATCTATAGTGCCTCTACATCATAAAGTAATTAGATATGTTATAATTATTATTAGATATCTTTATAGTAATTTTGTCAAAACTTCATGTTGCATTCTTCTAATAAAAAAATAGTTTCTGATCATCTTTTTTTCATTACAATAATGAACCAAATAGGCTTAAAAGCACTCTTAATCTTAAAAACATTTTCTGATGAATTATTTAGCAATTAATATTTTACTGGTTTGTGATATAAAGTATTTATAAAAAATTGTATATTCTATAGTTAGGCCATGAAAAATTAATCAATTGGTTTTCATAACTCGGCCGGGTCAAGATTTGGAAATCTCAAAAAAATTTTTTTATATGTTTTAATAACCGGGTGGGATTTTAAGAAAAATTTTATATAAATTTCATAAAATTTTATATATGAAATTTAAAAAAAAAAGCTGGCCGGCCGGGTCAGTTAAAAAGACACATGTTATGAAAACCAAGTAGTTAAATTTGTATGGCCTTATAGACTTTTTAAATATATTTATAGTTTAATTTTGCCAATTTAAAAGTATAAAATTCAGTTAATTTATATTAATATTTTATTACTATAACAATTATACTAAATTTTTAATAGCATAACTATTTCACAATGTATATATTTTCAAAATCTATTTTCAATTCTATTTTTATATTACAGTCTCAGATATTACCGAATTTGAAAATTATCAATGATATAGTAAATGAATTTTCCAGAATAAATTTAATAATCTCTATATATTAAAAATGCGCACAAGTTGTTATATAAAAAAAATTTATTTTAAATAGAAAGCACAAAAAAAAATACAAAAACATTATTTTTGATATATAGATTCAAAATCTACTCTAATTCCACAATATTTCAAAAGATAGTTGCTTAATAAATAGACGAAGAAGTAAGTGTATTTTACTAAGTTATATGTTGGAAATCTGTAGTGAATGCTACTACAAAAAAGTATTTTTTAGCTTTAGTTGTAAACACAGTTTTAATATTAAGCAAGTTTATATCAAATTATTGTTTGAAATTAGCAAATTTACGAATAATATATATATACTTTAATTTAGTATTGCAATTCAAAACTTTCAAAGCTAATAGAACGATATAAGGTATAATATTATAATATTTTAAAAGGTCGAATTAAAATCTCAAAGCAAAATACTAAAATAAAGTATAACTCTGCAGAGCGAATAAGGTATACTAAATTCTTGATAGCAAAACTTTTATCAATGTTACAAACCCTTTATTTTATTATACAAGAAAATTAGATCAAACTATTTTAGCTTGTAAAATTGAAATATTAACAATCAAATTTGTTAGTACGTCCTGCTAAAAGAATATATAGCATGCATTAATGTAGCTAAAATTTAAATTCTGTGTTAATTAAAAATTTTGGCAATTCTTAATTAACATGCATTATTTATTAATTTGCTGAATGAATTAGGCAGATCTATATCAATTTGTTTTTTACAATATACAAGATGATAACAAAGTATAACAACCCTTATTTTGTTCATTATAATCTATGAACATGCCAAAAATTATAAACAAAAAATTAATATTCTGGTTTTTTGGCACAATCTAAAATAAAATTTTGGATTGCACTATTTTTTAATAAAAAAACAAAACTATTATGGCATTTGACCCAACAGCGTTTACTATTATCATATTCAAGTAGATTATATTCCACCAAAAACTCTTTTAATATTATTTTTGTTTTTCATATTTATAACTATAACAGTATTTGTTTTTTATTGCAAAAATTCTAAAATAATTCATGAGTAAATCTATCTTTGCTTTCATGAAAAAGTAATTTAAATTTATATGAGTTATTTCTTATACTATATTTAGTAGTATTTTTATTAATTCATATGCAATTTTAGCCAAATATCCTTTATTAATAATGGTTAAAAATAATTTAATTAAGGGTAGGGTGAATGTAGATCATTTTCATATGATCTACGTGGTATATTAGAATTTTATATAGTAAATAAAAAAATGCTTCTGATAAATTTTTTTAAGACCTTGACCAATTTGTATAAAATTTATATCATAGGTACTTTTAAATAGTTTGTTTATAATAATAAAGTTGCGCAATATTTATTGCTTTAAAAAAAATCAACTTTACATATAATTAAATTTTTGTAGGACGTTATATGATTTTTTAGGTTGTACAAATAATGGATTGGTCAGATCATATGATGTTTATATGTAGATCATATGATATCATATAAATTGGTTACACAAAGTTGATCTACAATCGATTTTATATGAAATTGGAAATTTGTACACCCTACCCTTAATCTAGTTTCATATCTCTAGCAACGTAAAGAATAGCACTATAATATAGTTATGGCGTAGACTTTCAATTTAAAAAAAAATGATCCAGATCAATTTTTAATATATTAAAATATCAAATTTATTGTATTTAATAAAATTCAAACTAATTAAAAAAATACCATTATAATACAGTCTTTCTCCTTTATAATCACCTCCTATATAATCACAACTTCCATACAACATATTAATTTTTGAGACAATTTATTAAAAAACTTATAAAAAAAACTTCTATATAATTATATTCTTTTATAATCACTAATTTTCTTGATACAAACTGTGTGATTATAGAGGAGGAAAACTGTAAGGGGGCTTCTAGAAATTACATAATATTTTGTTACTAATAAATTTCAAAATTTTATCCTATCCACCCACACCTAATACTCTATTAGCCAATCAAATTTTATATTTTTTAAAATTTATTCATATGTTTTAATTTATGAAATTGATAATAACTATTGCTCTACTGGACCAATTTAGATGATTTAACTACCAAAATGTTCATCTCGCTAAAACAATTCTAACAAGCCCAAAATTGTTAAAATCTAATTACAGGGCTCCAAGAATGTTCAACTTTTGTGTAATTTTAATAGTAATTTTTTAGAATCACTAAGTAAATTTTTTTAATATTGAATATCTTTTGATTCACTGGCCTGTTTTGAGTAATTTAACTACCAAAATGTTTGTCTCAGTGAGACAATTCTAGCAAGCCCAAAATCACTAAATTCTAATCGCAGGATTCCAAGATTAATAATGATTTTATTGTTTGTTTAACAATACAAATCTTTATTGATCTTGGAATCCTGTGATTAGAATTTAGCAATTTTAGGCTTGTTAGAATCATCTCACTGATATGAACATTTTGGTAGTTAAATCATCAAAAACAGGTTAGTGGATTAAAAGTTATTCAATATTAAAAAATTTACTTAGTGATTCTAAAAAATCACTATTAAAATTATACAAAAGTTGAACGATCTTGGGACCCATAATTAGATTTTAACAATTTGGGCTTGTTAGAATTGTCTCAGCGAGATAAACATTTGGGCAGTTAAATCATCTAAATTGGTCTAGTAGAACAATAGTTATTAATAATTTTATAATTTTATATTTTTGGCCAAAATTATAAAAATTTGACCAGAATTATAATTATAACCTGATATTTTCGGGGGCCCACCTCACCTACCAAAAAATTATGTAATTTCTGAAAGGCCCCTAACAAAATTAAGCTACTGATTTTTTGTTTATAAAAGATAAATTATCTGATTCACATCTCCAGCAATGTAAAAAATAATAGTCAATTTTTATTGTATTTAAGTAATAAAAAAATAACACCTATAATTACAAAGTTAAACTACTAACTTTTTGTATAAATTATTCAGTTCATGTCTCAACAATGTAAAGTTTAAAAAAACAGAATAGTATATATTTTATAAGCAGAAAAGATAGTAATACAGAAATAAAATAGCATTTTTGCAAGATTTTCATATACATGCTAGAAATTTATGGAACCTTTTGATTACTATAAATTGTATGTATGATCTGCACTATCAAAATTTGGTAATATCCAAAACTGTATTATATTTAATATTCAATTTAAAGAAATTTTACTTTAAAAAATTATTATAAACCAAACAATAAAGTGAACAAAATAACAAAATAGTCATTGCTAAAAATCAAACTCAGTGTAAATCACTAACAAACAATAACTTTACACATAAGTTCAAAAACTGGACAATTGTTATTACAAAATATAGTGCAATAGTAGAATAAATGTACATGATAGTAGAATGTATGTAGCACGATAAACATAATATAATAGTTCAGGACGTAGCAAGATAGTTAGTATGGGATGTAGTATGATAGTTAATAGCACGATACTTAATATGGGACGTAGCATAATAATTAGTATGGGATTTTGTATGATGGTTGGAATGGTTGGGACTAGTGATTTAAACCATATGGTTTCAGTCGGCTGGCTTAGCCAGCTAACTAAATCATTAGCTAAGTGGCTGGCTAACAGCTAACTATTGGTCTGCATTCAGAATATTTCAGGATATTTGGCCCGACTTTATGTTTTTTTCAGAATTTACCGGATTCTTATAATAGTTAGTTTTTAGACGCATTAGCCTGCTGATCACATTACATCAGCTGGCTTAGCTGGCTAATCCAGCTTAGCTGCGGCTGTCTTAGCTGGCTTAAATCACTAGTTGGGTCATAGCATGATATTGGGACGTAGCACAATAGTTGAAATGTAGCACAATAGTTGGAATCGGGTTTATATTGTAATTTGTATTTATTTTTTGTATTTTTTTTTTTAATTTATTTTTATATTTTGTAATAAATTAAATTGTTAAAATATATAAGGGCTGTGGCATATATTACCTAATATCCATTTACTATAAGGCCATACCCCCCACCCTCACCTAAGACCAATCAAAATGCTCAATTTTGTTACACAAAAAAAAATATTTATCTCATATTATGTTATTATATTTATATAATTCTTGATTTTGATTGGCTAGTATTCTAGATTGTGTAATCTAAAATCTCAGCTGACCCACCACCTCCTAAAATATTAGATAATATATGTTACAGCCCTAAATATTCGAATTTATTGTATTAATATATGAAAAATTATCTACATTTAATTTATTATTATTTGCTTTTTACAATCTGTGCAGATTATTGAATTGTTAAAGATCTGTTCAAAAAATTAAAAAAATTCTTTAATGGCCATTGGCAGGATTGCAGATTTGTGCAGATTTTTATTAATTACAGTTTTAAAAAATTTGCACTATATTTCTTTACTCGATGCTAGATGTTATAATTTAGTTTTTAGCAAATTACTATAAAATTTATATGTAATGATCCAACTTTTAGCAAATTTACTTGATTTTAGGGGTAGCAAAAACGGCTAAATTCATGCAGATCAGTTATGACCTATATGAGAGATACCTGGGGTCCTGTTTTTTTACTAAGACAATCTATCTTTATAACTTAAAAAAATTTGGTTAGAATAAATTTTACATTATATACTATGATATCGTTTATTTATTTTTATATTTTACTAGTAAAATTTTTAATTTTAAAAAATAAAATTTTTTGTCTACAAAATTATGTGATTTGATTGGCTGGAATCAGGGTGCAACATGTTGTGGGTGCGACAAATTTTTATTCACTTTTTAAATATATGTTATATAAATAATATATTGTAGTAGCCAATTAAAATAAATGATATATAGTAACCTGACTAAATCAGAGACACTCCCTCCTTAAAAAATCAGCTGATTTCTTAATAAATTGGACAAGTGCATTTATTTTCTTCATCTATTTTACGAAGTTTAAGTAAATAAGTAAAATATATGCAAATGAAAAAAATCGCTTATTTATATATCTAATATTAAAAAAAGCAATTTTCATTATCTAATATCATGGTAATTAATTTAAAAAAAAATTAATATTGTCATATTATCACAATTAACTTTTAATTAAAAGTTTATTTTTGTCATATTAGCATAATGCCATAATCAGCCAATCGAAAAAAATATTTTTTATTAATGCACGATAGTAAATAAAAGTCTAAAATCAATTACTAATCAAGCATTTTGCTCATCTTACTGATTCTTAACTCAATTTGAGCAAGAAGAGTTTAAATTTATAGTAAAAATCATGTTATTACAAACACTTGAGTTTAACTAGTTTGGGTTTCAAATAGGGCCAAACAGAGTTTAAATGAACAGGATAACATCTCTATTTAAAAAGTCATGTGATACAAGGTTTTAGCAGATCCCCAAAAAAGATAGCTTATTTTTGAAAAAATAGAGTAGTTATTCTTTTTATTTTGGCTATTATATTTTTTTCTTTTTGCTTTCATTCGTGTTAGTACTGTAATACAATATTAATTGATAATCTGTTTCCGAATGAGTGAGCCATACATAATAAATTGCGACGCGCAGATCTATATGATTTACTATATAAAATTGCTAAGCCACAAATGCCACTTCATGACAAAGTGAAGTCATTTTTCTACTAAGTAAATATATTTTCAATTTCTAAGTAAACTTGTAGAGCATCATTTTCTGATTTTAATGTAGTAATATCATTAAAATCTGTTTAGCAGATGCAGAAATATTGCCATAAAATGATTTCCTAATTAATGTAAACAAACTATTGTTTACATGAAATGGCATTTTTGACTATAGTAAAACTTATAGTGATGTGTGTCACGATTTACTATATACGGTAATGTATTTTTCTCTCATTCGGAAACGGGATTATCAATTAACTCTTTTATTTTTTTGATGCGTTACTAAATAGGTTCGTTATTTGTATCAATGGGTTTAATGTTCTGTTTGTTGTTTTGTTTGTCATATTGTTTGTTATGTTGTGAATTAGATTTTTTGATTTTTGTAATGTTAATAGCTTTAGGATTAGAGTTAGGGAGTAGTTAGGATCAGAGTTAGAATCAAGTTGAGTAGATTAAATATTTAAATTAAAGGAGCAAACAAAGGTAATAGCTATAGCGAGCAACTACAGGATAAGCAAAGCAAACTTTGTAAATATTGCTAAGCATAAGCGAAGCAACACAAACTGTACAAAGTATGTAAATGGTGTTTGTAATATAGAATAGAATATAAGTTATGTTGGTTGTCTGGAGTATTACTATAAATTGAATGTCAATATAACTTTTTTTATAGAAAAAGCGCCTTATTATGATATACAATAATTATGATTTAATTTATCTATTAAAAAAAAAATTAATTTCATGATACATAAGGGAGATTAAGGTATTATGGCGAAGTGGGTATTGTGGCGAATTTGGTCTATCTTGTAATCCAGTGGCCAGAATTGAATGATTTGTACAACATTCGATTCGGTTCACCGTAAGGAGTCAAATAGTACCAAATTTGTTTATTTCAAATCACTGAGTTATGAGATATCGACTTTTTAACAAGTTTTTTTGTATAAATAAGAAATGCGTCATATTTAAAAAAATTTTCGCACTAAATAAAACCATCTTAGTATATTAATTAATTTTGTTTGCGACGACAAATTTTATATAAAATTCAAACTTTCGTATACAATAGTTTGAACCCCTTTTTTTTAAATTACTATATAAAATAGATCGGATATTCTTATATTAGGGCTGTAATAGAATCAAAGATCCGACCCATCTCAGAACCAACGTGTGCTGATGAATTCACACTACAAAAATTTTTTTAAAGAACCTTTTTATGTGCAACAATTCATGATAGTTGTACATTCCTCTTAATTCTTTATTTCTGATCAGTCAATTGTAAAATCAGGATCATGACGCATTATAAAATAAAATTTAGTACGAAATTTCTTGTACCATAAAAATCTTTTTATTTCATGTATTAACACTAGACAAACTTGAACATTCAAGGAAATAAACATATCGTAGCAAACCGTTCATTATTAAACTTATTATCAACTACTTTTAACCTTCGTCACGTTATTTTGTCTTCGTCACGTTTTTTGTCTTCGTCACGTTTTTTTGTCTTCGTCACGTTTATCAAGTTTTGACTTCGTCAGTTACTCTATATCGAATATGCAAACCTCTTATGCTAGCCGACAAGATATTATTCGTGCAGCACTTAATAAATTAAATGAACGCCCTATCTGTTCCAAAAACCCAAGCTTAAATAGTGTTGCAAAAAGCTTTGGGATTCCGGAAACAACACTTCGATGTGCGGCAGCAAATGGTGAACTCCTTGGTCATCCAGGACCACCAACTACTCTTACTAAACACGAAGAAGACCAGCTTGTAGGCTATTGCCTTAACATGCAAAAGCTTGGGTTTGGTTTTACAAAAGAAGGGGTTAATCATTGCATAATAGAAATTATGCGTTTAAATAAACGAAAAAATCTATTTGGTGATAAGGGCCCAGCTATTATTGGTGGAAGCGCTTTATGGGGGATCACCCTGAACTATCAATCTGTACCCCTCAAGAATTATCAGAGGCACGTGCACAACGAGCAAATGAAACAATCGTTAAAGACCATTTTGAAAAGCTCAAAAAGATTATTCATGAGAATTCTCTTACCGCCGCGCAGATTTGGAACATGGACGAAACTGGTTTCATCATTGTTCCTAAATCTGAAAAAGTACTTGCAAAAAAAGGTGCTCGCCAAGTCCATAAAGTTTCGCATGGAAATTCTCATGAACATATCTCATTAGCACCAACAATTTCTGCTGCTGGATCGTATATTCCACCCTTGGTTATTTATAAAGGTGTTCGTGCAATTCCCGGCTTGTTAAAAGGTGCACCATTTGGAACTGTGATGGGTTTTACGGATACTGGGTATATGCACGAAGACCTTTTTCAAATGTACCTCAATCACTTTATTAATTCAGTTCCACCCGCTCGTCCTGTTTTGTTAATTATTGACGGGCATAAAAGTCATATTAATTATACAAGAGTTGACTTCTGCAGACAAAACAGTATTCTTCTTTACGCGCTTCCACCCCATACAACTCATATTTTGCAGCCTTCAGAACTTCCTTTTGCGAAGTTAAAAAAAGAATACAGTAAATCATATGAGAAATATCGTAATAATAATAATGGCATGATTGTAACGAAGCATACTTTCGCGAAAGTCCTTGGTCCAGTTTTTCTTGAAACCTATACGCCACTTGCTATTAGTAATGCCTATAGAGAAACGGGAATATGGCCATTTAATCCAAATGCCATTAATCCTGATCATTTAAATCCATCATTAACTACAGAAAAAATTATTGACTTATCTTCATGTAGTCAACCTCCCATTCAATCTTTCGTCCAGCCCACGGTTCATTCTGTTGAACCAAGTTCTTCGCTTTAACCGAATCATTTTCATTCTACAAGATTAAATGTTAACTTGTTAGCAAAAGAAAATAAGTTGCTTAAGGATGAAAATGAATCATTAAAAGCTCAACTTGCACAAGTAAGAGAAGAGCTTGACGTTTATAAGAAACCCGGAACTTGTACCTTGCGTTCAGTTCTTAAATATCCAGTACATAATTCACAAGCCAAAGATTCCCAAGTGGCTTCTGGAAACCAGCCTGACTTTGAAAACCAGTCTGATTCTTCTAACAAGAAAAAAAGAAAAATAATCCCCTTTGCACGACTTCTCACGAACGAGAAAAGTTGGCAACAATTGAAAGAGGCGAATGAGGAAGCAGAACGAAAGATCATGGAAACAAAAAGAAAAAAAGAGGTAGCTGCTCGAAAAAAAAAGGAAGCTGCTCGAAAAAAAGAGGAAACTGCTCGAAAAAAAGAGGAAGCTGCTCAAAAAAAAGAGGAAGCTGCTCGAAAAAAAGAGGAAGCTGCTCGAAAAAAAGCTGAGCGAGAGCTTAATCTAGCACAAAAAAAAGAAGAGCGAATTAGAAAAAGTCAAGAAAAGTTGGCAACAAAAAAAAAAATAAGAAATTTTCTAAATTCGCTACAATACCGATTAACTTTAGATTTTGGATTATTAATATCTTGTACAAAAGCAATGATCTTGTACCGATATGATTAGTCATGCTTTCTTATTTTGTACTAGATTTGTTCTATACACGTTACACTATTAGCATGCTCAATTTTAAAGTTTTATACTTGAATTAATAAAGAGTTTTCTTAGTGGCATGCTTAACTTCGCCATAATACCTTAATCTCCCTTATGAGGGTGAGTCAGTAAAAAAGGTCCAAATTTTTTCTAAGTAAAAGTTTTCTTGACTTTAAACTTAAATATCTTAACAACTATTTTAATAAAATTTTTTTTATTTTAATTTTTATAATTTCAAAATTAAAATAAAAAAATTTTAGCAAATTTGATTAAATAGTTGTCAAGATATTTTAGTTTAAAAATTAAAAAATTTTACTAAAAATGATTTGTCCCTTTTCTACTGACTCACCTCCATATATTGTTGGCAAATCTTAACGTAGACCAGGGGCTCTATGATTAATCCGTAGACCTCTTTGTTTACCTGATATATAATGATCTGCATGATTTTTTGTTTTGATGCTGCTTTTATCACTTTCGTCCTTTTGGTGCTTCATTTTGGTGTTTCGTCGTTTTTTGGTATTCCGTTCCTTTGGTGCTTTGTTCTTTTGGTGCTTAATCAGTTTTAGGTGCTTTGTCTTTTTGGTGCTTTGTCGCTTTGGTGTTTTGTCATTTTTTGGTGTTCTATTTTTTTGTGCTTTGTCGGTTTTAGGTGCTTTGTCGGTTTGGTCCTTTGTCTCTTTGGTGCTTCTTGGTGCTCCGTTCCTTTGGTGCTTTATCTCTTTAGTGTCTCGTTATTTTTTGGCGTTTCATCTTTTTGGTGCTTTATTAGTTTTGGTACTTCGTCCCTTTGGAGCTTCTTTGTCGTTTTGGTGCTTCATCCTTTTCATGTTTCGTTCTTTTGGTGCTTCGTCCCTTTGGTGCTTCATTCATTTTATGATTTGTGTTCGTTCAGTACTTTGTCACTTTGGTGTTTCATCACCTTGGCATTTCGTTGTTTTTGGATGTTTTTTTTCTTTTGGTGCTTTGTCTCCATCATTTGGTGTTTCATCGTTTTGGATCTTGTTTTGGTTTTTTTTTTTTACAGTAATTTTAGAATTGTTTTAATAATATTATGATTATTTTAAAAATAAATATTTTAATTTATCATTAATAAACTGTATATTAAAATATAAGTTGTAATAAAAATTTTTCAAAGGTTAAATGAGAATATTTTAGTAATTGTATAATAAAATTTAACAAAAAAAAATTTATTAAATTTGGTTAAGATCCTTTCATATAAAGTTTCTAACATAACAAAGTAATTTGATGTTTTAAAATTTTTTATTTTAATTTTGCGAAGCTGCAAAATTAAAATAAAAAAATTTATTTAGTTAAGTAATTTTCAAGATACTTTCGCTCGAAGTTTCTAAAAATGCTAAGTATTAATTGACCAATCATATTTCAAGCTACCCCTGTCTATGATAAAATTGTAGACCCCGAGTCTACGTTAAGGGTCCTCTATATTGTTTAGTGCTCAATCACGTGATGCCAGTGAATTCCGACCCGACCTCTGACCCAATTTTGCACTGATTTCTGAACTAGGTAATGTCACCTTGAGTGAAAATTAAATCTTTGGCTTAAAGTTTATAGTAAATTCATATGTTTTTCTTAAAATTTTTATTATAGACCAGCATTCTAGAGACAATATTTCTTGATTGTTATGAAAACTGGTCGAAAATTTGGATTTAGGATTTACTTGCAACAAAATATCCCAGCTCCGGTTATTCGATATAGAGAATCAGTTCCCTATAGCATTTATGTATTGCCGTATCCAGATTTGTAGTGTACCTTATGGTTACTTTGAAGTACCATAAAAGTACTACAAAGTTTTTAATATTCAAAGTACGGATAAAGATTCACAGTACCAATCAGGGTACTTCGCAGTAATTTAATAGTTATCTTATAATACTTTAAAGTACCTAAATTCGATGCATTAGTCACATTTAATGTAACGAAGTAAAATTACGTGTGAAATTTTTCATAACACAAGATTAATTAACCTTTATTATTCGGCATTTTTTGACGGACATGTTAATATCTTTGATTATAATAAAATTGTCCCTACAAAGATTGGACACTTGGTTTATGAAGTATTTTTTCTTAATAGAGACATTAATAGTATAGAGACTTCTTCAATACTTTCTTAAGTTTGGCTTCTTTTTTTCACATTTCTATTTATTTCAGAATTCTTCGTTGTTTTATCTTATGTACAATGTAACTAATACCAATAGACCAAGAGCATCTATAGCTCTGGAGGTTTTGGATTTAAGTATGAGTAGAAGGATATTAAGTTAATAGTTGCTCTTACAGCTGTTTTCATAAATTCTGGGACACCCTAAAAAATTTGCCGATGATAATTCGGCCGAATTCGATAAGTTATTGATTTCGGGGAATAAGATCGGGTGACTAATATATATTACAATACTGCAATAAGAAGCAGGGGGGACTTTTGTTTCCGATGATTTCCGGGATCAATATTACACAAGTATTTATACGTCGTAGTACCGTAAAACCAGAATTTTTCGGGTCTAAGCAAACAATTGATACAACACTTTATTAATAAAAAACTTCCTAGCGAGCGTCTCTTTGTTGAATTACGGTGAATCACGGTGAATCACGCAATAAAAGGTAGATATACTAAGAGTTGAAGTATTGTCTACCGTATAGCAGAAGGTAATAAAAATATATTGTTTTGCTTAATTTATAAACTTTTAACGTCGTTTTTTTGTTTTTTTCGTCTTTTTTCTTTTGTTATCCTAATAATTAACTTGTTTTTTTTCATTTATAAATTTATGTAGACTGTTTTTCGAAAGTTATATGTATTCTCTATAAGACGTTTGATTCATTTTTATATAGTTTTGTTAATTATAGATGAAGTATAAAAAATGGGAATAAAGGGCGTGTAACTTGTTATAAGAAACTTTTTAATAAAGCTCTTGTGTTTATAAGCTATATTTTAACCTGGGTGAATAGTTTTATTCATTTACAATGCGAGTTAGTTTGCTTCGAAGTTACGAAAGAAATTGTAATATGTTAAATAATTATCCATTGAAAGTGTATCACGTGGATAAAAAACTGTTTTATGATTGGTCAACTGACTCATGATCAGACCCGTGCATTTCCGAAAAATACGAAAGTCCTCCCTGCTGCAATACTAAATATCGTAAGTCGTAAAATTTCAATTCCTATTCTTTGGCGCTCAAACGAAGCATTTATTCATTTCTAATTACAGTCGCACCCCCCTAAGTGCATGCCCTCGGGACCATAGTGAAAAAAAGCCAAAATGTGCACTTAGAGGGGGTTTGCACTTAGAGGGGTTAAAATTTATAATTGTTATATTGTTTGGGACCAAGAGGGGCCGTGCACTTAAAGAGGTTTTTCATATACCGTGCACTTAGGGGGTGTGCACTTAGGGGGGTGCGACTGTATCTTTCGACGAAAATTTGCTTTTAAAAAATTGAATTAAATTTCAATTCCTATTCTTTGGCAAGATCCATTTTCATTCAAACGAAGCCTTTAAAAAATTGAATTAAATTTCAATTCCTATTCTTTGGCAAGATTCATTTTCGTTCAAACGGAGTCTTCATTCATTTCTAATTATTTTTCGTTTCTTGTCGAAGACGAAAAATTAGGCTTAAAAACTTATTTAAAACTTCAATTCCTATTCTTTGATAGGATCCATATTCGTTCATACGTAGGCATTTATCCATTCTTAACTATTTTTCGTTTCTTGTTGAAGACGGAAAATTCGGTTTTGAAAAATTAACTAAATTTCGATTCCAATTCTTTGGCAAGATCATTTTCGTTCAAAAATATTATAGCTAGGCCATGCAAATTAAATTAGTTGTTTCTCGTCACATGGGACAAGCAAATAAGACCCGGCCGATAAAAAATGTTATGTTTAAAAATTTTTTTAATATAAAAATTTTTGTAAATTTTTTTTTCAAAAAAAATTTTATATAATTTTTAATTTTTCTAAAAAAGTGACCCGGCCGGGTAACGAGAAACAATTTTATTTGTTTGCATGGCCTTATATAAAAATATTATATGGCTTCACAAGTATTATAAATTAGTAAAAGAAGAGGTTTAGTTGATGAGATTCTTTTTCAAGATTGCAAACCTGAACTCGATGCATTAATATGCCCTGAATTTTTGGTCGATCTGGAAATTAAGGATCGATACAAAATTGGATCCAAGTTTACATGTTTAAATTATTTATTTAAACCAAGCATTGTATTTACTCATAATTTCAAGACCTTCGAATGAGTACATTACTGTACTAAACATAAAATATTACTAGTACCTTACAGTACTATAAAATATATGTTCGGTACTTTATAGTACCATCGGATATTTGTAACCGTACTATACTCTAAACCAGCATGGAACGGATACTATATATATATATATTCTCCCAGCACTAGGGTAGTGCTGTAATTAAGTCAGCTCAAAATTTGCTAAAGAAACCGGTTTTAGTACTCTAACAAAAAATTCCTTGGGCAAATTTACTATATACTAATTTTTCTCTAATCCTTCCCTAACTCTAACCATAACATAAACAAGCTTAAAAAATTTTGTTCGATATCGCGTAATCAAATCAAATTTTTTTTTATACATTATTTAAAAAAAATTTTTTTATACATATCGATATATGTATACCCTAGTACGCAACGCTTTTACGAAAAAAATAATTACGAACATTCGTTTCCTTTTTAGGAGTATGTATTACCGGCACAAAAGTAAGTACAGAAGTAAAGCCACTACTAATGCTGGGTGATTATTTGAGATCGTACGAAACTAGTTGGCCAATCAGAATGATTTATCTTTTAAAATTCCTTCCTGTCTATTGAATTCTCACCAATGTTATAATGCCCGTACTTGATTTGAAATTATACACTACAATCTCCGTATGTGTTGCCTTAGTGGCTTTTTTATATTCCTGTGATATTTTTACTTTACCTTTCACAACCTTTTCTTTCCAAAAATGGTTTCTATTCACCTCTTCATTGACACAAGTTGACAATTCACAAAACGAAGCTGGAACCGATATCTCCACAGAACATCGGTCGTCGTCGTCTTCTAACAATATTGATGAGTCATGGGGAGTTCCGGAAAAAAGCCCACACGTTGCCACCTCAGTATTTCAAAATATGTTAGCTGAGAGGTATTTAACGCCGCGAAAGCCCGTGGGATCTATGGGTCCTTTCCTCACATCACTTTTCAATTTTCTGCAGAAAGAAAAAACATGTGTGATGGTATGTAACGAACGTACTTGAGCATATTCTATAGAATTTACTCAGATGCTACAAATGTAAAATTCCTTTTAATTTATTTCTCCCATTTATGCCTAGATCTAACGTAAATTGCAAACTCATTTTCAGATTTTTATCAACATGGCTTATTGTTTTTTATTTCTCCTTGGAAGATTGACTTTAAAATTCTTTTTTGGCCAATTGCGAGTTATTGAAAGTCAGGTACACTATAAATATTGTCTTTCCATCCATTTCTATTCGATAGCGATATTAATCATTATTTATCTTCAGCATATGTATGATAGACTTCTCAACTTTCTTCTGTTCAAAGTAGTTTTTGTGGGTGCAATTTTGGAACCAAAATGGGAGGAGCTACTTATTTGGACAACATGGTTTACCATTCTAGGATTTTTGAGGATATTTAGCATGCTTTGTCGAGATAGATTTGAACATGTACGTATTCATAGTATGTTCCTCGAATTAACATCTATTAATATTTACCTATCATGTTTTTGTAGCTTGCGTTGACCCCAAATACACCAATTCAAGATCATTTGCGCATTTTGTCACTTTTGATTCTTATTTTAATCTCAGATATATTTTGGTTCATAATGTGCATATCAATTTTCAGGTCGATGTTGTTGCTTCTGACATTTGAGGTAGGCAATAAAAATATTTTTAAATTATGTCAGCGCATTTTACTAATTGATATATATGATACTTTTCAGTGCTTTACACTTTTTCTGGATACTGTTCAAACTCTAGTAAAATATGTAATTCATCTAAGAGATCTCTCTAGGACTGGTGTTTGGGAATCTCGTGGGCTTCTTTTATATTATACAGAATTTGTTACAGACACTTTAATACTTGTAGCCACGCTTGGACATTATTTACATATAATGGTGAGACCGTATATTCTTATGTTTACATTATTAATAACTTTAAAATTAATTAATTTTCTTTTCACACAGCTCTTACACGGCGTGTCGTTCACTCTGATTGACGCTGTACTATTTCTGAATATGCGAAGTGTTTTCAATAATCTTAGGAAAAAGATTACTGCCTATTGCAATTACCGACAAGCAATTAGCAATATGCAAACTCAGTAAGGAATTGCTTTGTAAGTAAAAATCGGTACAAATGCTTATAACTCATATTTGATATATGCAGGTACCCAAATGCGACGGATTTGGAGCTAAATGAGTATAACGATGATTGCGCAATATGTCGGGATTCCATGGTTTCTGCTAAAAAATTACCCTGCGGGCATATGTTTCACTTGTATGTTTAAGCAATTAACTTTGTTTATGTTATTTATTCTTATTGAAAACTGACTGCGCATTTATTTAAATAAGATCATGTCTTCGTTCTTGGTTGGAGCAACATAGTTCGTGTCCAACTTGTCGGCGGCAGTTGTTGAGAGGAGATTCGATAAAACAAAACTTAATACAGATGGAAGCATTTCCATTTCTTTGATTATTAAAATAGCGATGGCCTGTCTGTTTTGTCATACTGATCAGCTTTCAAACCTTGGCAATTCAATACCTGGATGTCCTCCTATTTATTGTGGAATTAAGTTCCTATAACAATATTATGTTGTGTAGCCATAATTGAGCGACAAGCAACTTGAATGGACATCCCAGAATTTGCAGAGCCAATCGAAGCCGCTAAAAAAAAAAAAAAATAAAAAAATAAAAATAAAAATAAAAAAAGGAAAAAAAGAAAAAACAATATATAAAAAAACAAAAAATGATAAAAAATAAAAATTGCATCAATGCCAAATTCTGGTTTAATTAATTAACATTTAAACAAGTTCTAGAGAATTAGACTTAAGAAAAATTACTGCTGTGATAAAAATTTTGAATCATAGAAATTTGGTTTTACTCGTTTGATTTCATAAACCAAAATAGTTTTTTGGTTATGATATTTTTGGCATGGCTCAAAAAGTCAATGTAGATAAGTTTTTCATTCAATATTATTGTTAGACAGATTAAACACGTCATCGATTGCCATCTTTAAATTGCGTTAACGATAATTGCATGTTTTTAAATTTGGTCATAGGTTCACGTTTTTTTAGTTATCGTTCTGCAAATATTTCAGTGTTAAAATGATTTATTTTATTATATCGATATAAATATCGCGTTAGCTTATTAGTGCGCAATACAAAAAACGATATAAATACAAATAGATATAAGTAAGGGTTTAAGCTGAAATTTTCACATATAGTGCCAAGGGTATAACTGATTTATATCCTGCGATCTTGATACAGTGACTAGGGTATAAAATGGAAATATTCGAATAAATGGAATAGTTTACATTAGTAATTTTAAAAATCATTGAACAGATTGAATAGAACACACAAATCATACTGAAATTCCCAAATCTACTTAAATCCCGTGTAAGAAAATTATTCATTTTTCCCAAAATCATTTCCAAGTTTTTTTTTTTAGACTTTACCTTCCTCCGCTATTCTGAAGGTCCTTAGACACTTAGGATCTGTCACATCTCTTAAAGGCCAGAGTTATCATTTTGTGGAGATCGACAGATGGCAGGTGGCCGCTGATTCTTCATTTTACTTATTTGCGCGAGTAATACAATCAATAAGGAAATCCGATTTTGTAAATAAACTAAGTGCGTGAGATAAAAAGTTAGGGTTAGAGCCCTAACGCATATGGGCTAATTTATGGAATTGGCAATAACATTTGATTCACTGGTCCGTTTTAACTACCAAAATGTTCGTCTCAGTGAAAGGATTCTAACGAGCCCAAAATCGTCAAATCCAATTACAGGGTTCCGAGATAGTTTGAATTTTATAGTAAATTCTTAGATAACTATTTTAATCTTGAATAACTTTTGATCCACTAGTCCGTTTTGGATGATTTAACTACCAAAATGTTTGTCTCAATGAGACGATTCTAACAAGCTCAAAATCATTAAAATCCAATCACAGGATCCCAAGATAGCGTATTATCAGCCAATCATATGAGAGATTGGTTTTATATTATAAAACCAATCTCTTATATGATTGGCTGATGATACGAATACTTAACTATCTCGGGATCCTGTGATTGGATTTTAACGAATTTAGGCTTGTTAGAATCTTCTCATTGAGACAAACATTTTGGTAGTTAAATCATCCAAAACGGACTAGATCAAAAGTTATTCAAGATTAAAATAGTTATCTAAGAATTTTAAATTTTATTATTAAAATTGTATAAAATTCAAACTATCTTGGAATCCTGTGATTGGATTTTAATGATTTTGGGCTTGTTGGAATCCTCTCACTAAGACGAAGTTAAATCATCTAAAACAGATCAGTGGATAAAAGTTATTGCCAATTTTATAAATTAGCCCACATGGTTAAAGGCTGTGGGTTAGATTGATGCTTACTATATAGGGGCTCGTCAGTAAAAAAGGGGTAGAAAGTTTTTACCACTTTTTTTTTAAATTTTAAATTAAAATAAATCAATAACTACTATATCAAATTAAATAAATTTTTTTTTATTTTAATTTTATAACTACATATAATTAAAATAAAAAAAAATTATTAAATTTAGTTTAGTAGTTATTGAGATATTTTAGTTCAAAGTCTAAAAAACTTTTACTTAGAAACTTTCTACACCCTTTTTACTGATGAGCCCCCATATGTAATATTTTATTTCCGTCATTTTTAATTAGTGCACCAAGATTGATTTAAACATTAGTTTTTGCTTTTTTCTTTTATGCATGTTTGTATTCTTGTTGAGCTGATCCGGAATAATCAAAATTTGTTGCTTCATTAAATCTGTTATATAATGTCCTGAGTTCATAGTAGTGTCTGAAATTCAATTTTTAAATTAGTTGTGGGCTGCAACTAAATAAAAAAAAATAGTTGCGGATTATAAGAATTATAAAAATTAGTTGCATGTATAAGTATTTAATCAAAATTTATAAGTAAAATTTGCAAATTTATATGTGGAATTTGCACATGCACTTTAGACTTTAGTTGCAGAAATTTAAAATTTGTTGCAGTCTGCAGACTTCGCAACCCAATCTCAGACACTGGTTTCTGACCTTATGGTATAGGATTCCCAACTTTGAGATCTGCAGTTCTCTAATTTTATGATCCATTAGCCAGATTGTATCTTTAGTCTAGTGATACAAATCAAAAATCGAATTAATCAATTAGTTGTAAAGTTGACAACTAATCGATTTGAATTTTACAAACCCAACTTAGTCGATTAATCGATTAGTCGACTAATCGATTAATCGATTGGCCAACTAATTGATTAATCAACTAATTAATCGATTAGTCAATTGGTCGTTTAATCAACTGATCATATAAGAATGTCAAACCGGCTGTTTTCAGTTGCTACCTTATGTGTATTTTACCAAGTTTCATTTATTATTTATTCAATTAATTGATTGGTCAATTGATTAATCAACTAATCAATTAATCGATTAGTCGATTAATCGCCAACTAATCGATTAGTTAAATAAAATCGATTAATTGATTAGTTGGATAAATGATCTATCAACTAATCGATTGAAAATTTTCATCGATTTGTATCACTACTTTAGTCTAGTATTTTGACCAGAATGGGTGTCACCCGGGTCACCTGCGGGTGGGTGGGTGATCTGGGTCAAGTTGTAATAGTCTGGGTGAGAACAGGTGGGTCAACCCATGGGTCACCCACGGGCAGAAACTAATAATGCCTGACGAAACTCACGTGACCTGCCGAAACATAATAGTTTTGTCATTTTGTTAGTGACAAAACTATGACGAAACTTATGGTTTCATCATGTGAAATAGTTTTGTCAAGCATTTATAGCAGAGACCCAGTAAAAATTAATACAAATTTGTAAAGTCGACAGAATCAAATTCGAAAATATTTAATAGTAAATTATTTAAAGGAAACCATAATACAGTACAGAATTTTAATAAACAGTATAATAGCACATAGTATTTCTGCATTATGGCATTATGGCATTATACCATTACGACTTTACAGCAATACGGCATTACAGTTTCACGGCTCATAGCAATTACACAAAAAATACGGCAATGCCGTAACCATATATTACTTTGTAAAATTAATTCTACTACCAACTATAGGTTAATCCACTTGGGTTAAATCGCTAGTCATATTAAGGGTAGTGACAAATATTATGTAATATCCTGAGAGGGGAGAGGGCTACTGATTGTCTTATATTAGATATATAAATTTATAACAGCCAATCAAATTTATCTTACGTGGGGGGAGGGGATAGAAGGTATAGTAAAAAAATATTATGTAATATTTGTCACTACCCTAACTACCTGAGATTTTTTTTAATTGACTCAAATGACCTGATAGGTTACTCGTCGGGTTACCTATCAGGTGACCCAGGTAGTGCCTTTTTTTGGAGTGACCTGTTTTCACTCAGGTGCCACATTGTCCACCCGTCGGATGACCCGAGTGAAGATTTTTTAGACAGGTCAATTTACTACTTTAGTCTTTGTAATCTAAAACTAGATTTTTTTAATATTAATATTATTTGTTGACAAATTATGTCTTAACTGGTTATCTCTGACTTTGTGGCTATGATAGTGATTGCTTTTTTCATATGTATTGTGCTTTTTTTTTTATAAAAATCTTCTAAAAATTATTTTCAATTGTAGTTTTGGTAGAGTTTTTGTTACTTTTTAAACTTGAACTCATGATTTTGCAATTATAACTCTAAAGTGTTAACCACTATACTATTAACCCAAAGGGTCTACTTATTTGCAAGTTGTATATTGCAATATAAAAAAATATTAGTCTTGTATGTTAACTATAGTCAAACATCCATAAATACAATATATATAGACAAGCCTACAATATATATTTAGGGAGAGCCAATTAAATTGCAGTTTTAAAAATTAGATTGGCAAGTTTGTGTAACTTCTACCCAAACTGTATAACCTATCTTAAATACTAAAATTTGATTGGCTATGTGCATTTAGAAAGATAGTATAATATTTATTTAAAAGAACATGCATGCATTTAGCACTAATAACATCTTATAGACAAAACAAAAACATGCATTTAAAGAAGTATTGCATTTATGAAGATTGCATTTATAGAGGTATTATAGAGGTCTAACTATATATGCATTTTTTGATTTTATTTATAAAAATAATACAAAAATATTAATATATAGTATTTAACTTATAATAAAAAAAAAGATATAGTATTATAGTATAGTTAGTTTGCTGTTACTTTTTTAAACAACAGGTGCAGAGTTTGAATTTTATTAAAAATGGTTTTGTTAATTTTTATTTGTATTATAGTGGCTAATTTGTATTAATTAAATTGGTAGATCTGTAATCTAGATCATATTAGATATATCTAAATATTTATATAAAATTTAATAATTTTTAAAAAAATTAGAATACTTAAATAAAGATTAGATTAAAAGTTAGAATAAAGTAGATTATATTTGTTATTAATTAAGCAAATTTTTTTTTTTTTTAATATTAAGGGTGTAGCTTCTGCCCCAAACTTTATTAATACTTAAGCAAATTGATATATGGCGGTGCCTTTTATACATACATATTATATACAAGTATTGAGACTAGGACTTCAAGCTATGAAACCTTATATCCACGGCTAGTGATGTGAGTTGGTAGCTACTGGTAGGAATCTACTACTGGTATCTACTATTAGATAACGGTAGATACCGTTAGATAAATTATATGCAGGGTAAATACCAATAAAATAATAGAATAAAATTTTAAAATTATATAATGCATTATAAATATCAAAAGTATATGATTTGTCAAATAAATTTTATTATCATGTGACTAGTAGATCTACCGGTAGTGATAGCCACTGGTAGCTACCACCTACCGGTAGATACCGGTAGGAATATGCCAAATTGGTAGAATTTATATCACTATCCACGGCTAAACCCCACCAGAGCCTTCCATATTCCTATTTATATGGTTGACCTGGATTTGTACATCCCTTTTCAACCAATAATCAGATCCACATATCCGCCACTTTATCCACATTTCCTAATTCATCACTTCCAATTTGGTATGTGTTGCCAGGTAGGCGCTTTATGCTTCCAAGTTGGTGTACCCGAAATCTGGTTACCCAGAAAATCCCTTACTAGCGTACTTCTCGGGGTTCGTATCTCAAGCCATGCAGCTGCCTCTATCACATTGGGTAAGTATCTCAAGCCTGCATGCTGCCGCAACCAGCTGGCTTCCTGCGACTTGAGGACCCAGAATTTAACGTTCCAAATTTAGAGATATGCGAACAACTGTACTTCCCACTATGGTGGCAAGAACCTGGGCTTTCGCAAATGCTTCCAGTGCCGAATATAGTTGGATGGCATCATGAGGCTAGGGAGAACCCGATTACTACTGCATGCACTTATACAAGCATATACCCGTATTGGTGGTCCCAAATTCTCTTAGCATCCGAAGACTCACCTATAGGTACGCCCAGAGCTCCGTTGGGTTTTGACACATACACACCTCCATGTTTCTGCCTCTTATTGGCCAATTAGTTCTGTTTGCCCTTGCGAAGTTCACTAGACCCCAGTACCCGGTCAGTCACTCTTTGGATCCTTTTCACCAGTTATCCCAGACTACCAATCCAGTTGGCCTGGGAGGATCGGTCTGCCAGGCTTTAGGTGCCTAAGGACTTCCTTTCCTTGGTTCATGCTTCTACAACACTTGACCTTTTCTTCTAGTACGACTCCGGCAGCCAGGTTGGTGGGCCCCCTTTTGCCATAGGAGCTCTTGCCCGTCCAGTTTCCCGGTCAGTCACCGCTAAAATCCTTTTCCCCGGTACCATCGAAAGTCCAGCTACCTCTCCACTCGTGACTTGCCAAACGGGTTTCAATTGTTCCGGTTCCTTGGCTTTTACCAAGACTACAGGTAATCTACTCGACCAATCAATGAACAAATGTTACCATAACATAGGCCTATTTTTCAATTAATTTCCAGTGGGATTTGAACTCTAGACCTGCCGCTTGGGTTAAGCAAATTTTTTTTTATTTAAATTTTTATATTTTGGTATATTTTATAAATTTGCTTTAATAGTTCAGTTCATAAATATACCAAATATGGATATTGTAGATTACACTTTTTATAGTATGAGAGTATCAATCAGCAGATTCCGAATTTTGTAGCACATAAACATCAACAAATCAAATTAATCAAAAAGCTATTATACAAAAGCAATATATAAAAATGAATAAATACATAACAAAGCTTTATTTTTACTAAATCTCTTAAAACAGTAGTAATTATTTTTTACTTTTATTAATTATTACTATTTTTTAAAAATATATTATTGTATTTTTTTATGCTACAGTCAGACCTCTATAAATGCAACTTCCATAAATGCAATACCTCCCTAAATGCATGTTTTTTTTTGTAAAATGTTATTAGTGCTAAATGCACGTTCTATATTCTGTAAATGCACATTCTCTTGAATAAGATTTTATATTACACTAAGGGGCTTCCAGAAATCGGCTGATTTCAGGAGGGTGGGTGGGTCAGCTTAATGTTGTTAGCCGAAATTGTTTTATGCTTGTAGAAATATTTCGACATTTGATATTTAGGCTGCCGAAATGTCTAAATATTATCGAAATCCTAAATTATGTCGAAATGTCTAAATATTGTCGAAATGTCTAAATAATGTTGAAATGTCTAAATTAAGAAATATATATAAAAAAACATATAGTAATAGGTTAGCTATCCAAACAAGCTCTAACGTTCATACTTTAACATCAATACCTCTAGTCTAGGACTAATTATTTGACCCTATACCAATCAACTCACGCATAAACTACTGACCTCTCAGTTCTAAAATTTTCTAAACCCCAAGGTTCTAAACTATATGAAAACACAAGCATAAGCAAGATGTCTAATATACGCCCATATAGCTAAAGAGAATCGGGGCATCATCCTGCATCATCTGTTTCAGGTCCCTGCACTGCCATTGCAGCTGCGGAACTGTATGTAAATATCACGAAGTAGGGATGCAAATCGATTCTAAAAATCAAAATCGATAATCGAAACCTCAAAATCGTTTAGAATCGATGATCTAATTCTAAATCTTTATAGTTATTTCTTGTATTAAGTGGCCCGATTAGATTCTATTTTTATTATTTAATACTGTAAGTTATTAGGTTTTACAAATAATATGAAGCAATGTACAAAGTTTTCTGGTTGTTTTAAAGCTATACCAGAGCTTATTGCGCTTTGCAAAAATGTATGACCTCTGCAGATCATAGTGTCATTTAAAATCAAGAGAAATCAGCCGATTTTTCAATTTTAAAGATTTCAGATCAATAGGGAATTAAAATTTTACTGTGTAAATCACAGGGTCACACTTTTTTGCAAAACGCTATAATTAAATAGAATCTTCATATTTACAACTTTAAAACAAATTATATAAATAATAATATATATTATTAATAACAAACATAAACATTATAAAATGGCTACTGGTAAATATAAACTATCAGTTTAAAGTTTAAATTAAATAATGCGCATTAACAACAAATATGGCTAAGTACAAAATATGGGCTTAATATTTTTAATAACATGTGATTTAATAATAAACACCATATTTAAAAGCATAGAACGTTTATTAAAATTTTAGACTTCTAAATAGATAATATAAAACGATTATATACTAATGCTACATACATATACATATATACATATATAATATTTTTATTGTTTATTTTAATTTAGACATTTAGTCATATAGCATTATATTTAGTCAACTATTTAGACATTTAGTTACATAGTATTTATTTAGTCAACTATTTAGACATTTAGGCAAATTTAGCTTTTTGACATTTCGAAAAAAAATAATGCCATGTCGAAATATATTTAGAAACTAATTGCCTAAATAGTTGACTAAATTAAGTATTTCGACTAACAATATTAGGTCAGCTGAAGTATCAGATATAATTTTGGCCAAAATTTTATAATTCTGGCCAAAGTTACAAAATTATTTTCGACCAATATTATAGATTTATTAATAATATTTAATAATTAATAACTTTTAATATATTGGATCAAATTTAATGATTTAACTACCAAAATGATTTCTCAATAAGAGAATTCTAGCAAACCAATATCATTAAAATCTAACACTGGATCCTAAGATCAGAATAGATATATGCTACTATAAAAGTTTTATAATTTATTAAAAAATTATAAACCATTTATAGTAACAAATTTATTCTGATTTCTGGATCCTGTAATTGGATTTTTATGATTTTTGGCTTGCTAAAATTCTCTTATTGAGCTGATCATTTTAGTAGTTAAATAATCGAAATTGGCCTAGTAGATCAAAAGTTATTAACAATTAAAAATTAATTTTCAATTATTAATAACTTTTGATCTACTGGGCCAATTTCGATGATTCAACTATCAAAATGATCACTCAATGAGAGGATTCTAGCAAGCCCAAAATAATTAAAATCAAATCACTAGATTCTAAGATTGGAATAGATTTGTGTTACTATAGAAGTTTTATAATTTATTAAAGAATTATAAACTATTTATAATAATACAAATTTATTCTGATCTCTAGATCATGTGATTGGATTTTTATAATTTTGACCTTGCTAAAATCCTCTCATTAAGCTGATCATTTTGGTAGTTAAATCATCAAAATTGGCCTAGTGGATCAAAAGTTATTAACAATTAAAAATTAATTTTCAATTGTTTATAACTTTTGATCTAGTAGCCATTTTCGATGATTTAACTACCAAAATGATCAGCTCAATGAGAGGATTCTAGCAAGTCTAAAATCATAAAAATCTAATTACAGGATTTAGAGATCAGAATAAATTTGTGTTACTATAAATGGTTTATAATTCTTTAATAAATTATTAGTAACACAAATCTATTCTGATCTTAGGATTCGGTAATTAGATTTTAATGATTTTGGGCTTGCTAGAATCCTCTTATTGAGCTGATCATTTTGGTAGTTAATCATCGAAATTGGCCCAGTAAATCAAAACTTACTAACAATTGAAAACTAATTTTTAATTGTTAATAAGTTTGATCTACTGTGCCAATTTCGATGATTTAACTACCAAAATGATCGCTCTATGAGAGGATTCTAGCAATCCAAAATCATAAAATACAATTACAGGATCCAGAGATTAGAATAAATTTGTGTTATTATAAATAGTTTATAATTTTTTAATAAATTATAAAACTTCTATAGTAACACAAATCTATTCTAATAGGATATGGCAACATAGAGAAGCTGTCTGGTAGTCACACCCCAAGCGACAGGTCTAGAGTTCAAATTCGACTGGAGATGAATTAAAAAATAGGCCTGTGTTATGGTAATATTTGTTTATTGATTAGTTGGGTATATTACCTGTAACCTTGGTACCACTATCTTGAATGGGAGTATCGGTGCAGTTGTGTAAGTTATACTGACAAATTCAAGGGACCAGAACAATTGAAACCCATTTGGCAAGCCCCGAGCAGGGAGGTAAGGAAAATCCTCCTACGGTGCTACAGAAGTCCTTCTAATCAGAGATCGAAGAACTGAATGAAATATATCCTATGACAAGAGAGAACACCAACCTGGATGCCAGAGTGTACCAAAGGAAAAGGACCTACGTTTCGGAAGTAGGATACCAAGAAAAGGGCATCCATTGGCGGGCAGACCAATCCTTCTGGGCTAACTGGTTTGGTAGTTTGGGAAGAATCGGTATAAAGTTGGAGGTATCAAATGTGAGTATTGGGGATAGGAATGAACCTTGCAAGGGCAGACGAAACTAACTAGCCAACAAGAAGTGGAAGCATGGAAGTGTATATATGTCAAAGCCCAACGGAGCTCTAAGTACACCCATATGGGAGTTTTAGGACATTAAGAAGATCTGGGACCACCAATGCCAGGCATAGCTAGTATAAGTGCATGTAGTGGTACAAAAGTCAGGTTGGCCGAGTCTTATAATGCCATCCAACTATTCCTTAAACCGTCTAGAAGGCAAATTTGTCCACTAAAATTATTTTTAAAAAGTTTTTTTGAGTTTTCTTAAAATTTATTTAAGCTTGACCCCCTATTTATTAAATTTTTTTTTTTTTTTTTTTAA
>QKWP01002281.1:18982-35072 GCA_003550325.1 Gigaspora rosea
GTTCCTTTGATGGTTCCTTTGATGGTTCCTTTGATGGTTCCTTTGATGGTTCCTTTGATGGTTCCTTTAGTGGTTCCTTTACTATTATAGATTCATAAATGGTTCCTTTTTCTATGTACTAAAAAGATATAAAAACTCTGTCTTTTCTCCCAAGGCAGAGCAAGTTCCTGTTCTTTACTTTTCTCTCCTTCTAAAAATATTTGTACTTTAAAATATTATATCTAATAAATTGATATTATTCTTTGTCTATAAATCTGTTGTCCTTATATTCTGTTTTTTTTTATTTTCCTGTTTATTTTCTCTTTATCTTCATATTCCTTACCCTCTTACATGTTAAGTCAAGTGATATAGTATCTTGTGCAAAGTTACTATATTACACCATCTTGAATAGAAGCTTTGGTATAGTTGTATAAGTTATACAGACAAATCCAAGGGACCAGAACAATTGAAACCTGTTTGGCAAGTCCTGAGTGGAGAGGTAGCTGAACTTTTAATGGTACTGGGAAAAAGGATTTTAGTGGTGACTAACCAGGAAATCTGAACAGGCAGGAGACCCTATGGCAAAGGGGGCCCACCAATCTGGCCGCTAGAGTCGTACTAGAGGAAAAGATTATGTGTTATAGAAGCATGAACCAAGGAAAGGGAGACCTTAGGCACCTAAAGCCTAGCGGACCAATCCTTCCGGGCCAACTAAATTGGTAGTCTGGAATGACAGAGAAAAAGGATCCAAAAAGTGACTGACTAGGTACTGAGGTTTAGTAAATGTCGCAAGGGCAGACAGAACTAATCGGCCAATAAGAAGCAGAAACATAGAGGCATGTATGTATCAAGACCCAATAGAGCTCTGGGCATACCCATATGGGAGTCTTCAGATGTTAAGAGGATTTGGGACCACCAATACAAGTATATGCTAGTATAAGTGCATACAGTAGTGATCAGGCCCTCCCTAGCCTCATGATGCCATCCAACTATATTCGGCACTGGAAACATTTGTGAAACATGCCCAGATACCTCGTTACCATAGCGGGAAGTACAGTCGTTTGCACATTTCTAAATTCGGAACATTAAATTCTAAGTTTTCAAGTTGCAGGAAACCGGTGGGTTGCAGTAGTATACAGGCTTGAGATACTTACCCAATGTAGTAGAGGTAGCTGCATGGCTTGAGATACGAACCCCCGAGAAGTACGCTAGTAAGGGATTTTTTGGATAACCAGATTTTGGGTACACCAACTTGAAAGTATAAAGTGCTTACCTGGCAATACACACCAAATTGAAAATGATGAATTAGAAAATGTAGTAAAGTGGCAAATATGTGGATATTGATTGTTGGTTGAAAAGGGACGTATAAATCCAGGTCAGCTATATAAATAGAAATATAGAAGGCACTTGTGGGTTTTAGCCATAGATAAAAGGTTTATATAGCCTGAAGTCCTAGTATTAATACTTGTATATAATATGTATGTATTTATGGCACTACCAAATGTTAATTTGCTTAAGTATTAATAAAGTTTGGGGCAGAAGCTATACCCAAAATAAAAAAAAATAAAAATATTTTTTTATATATTTTTTATGATTTTTTATAATTTTTAAAAGTGTACTTAATTTAGTACAAAGAGATAAATCCAAACTATTAAAAAAAAACCAGCATCGATTTTTGATACTTTTGATTCTTTTAATTCATTTGTTGATCTACTAAAAATAGCAATTTATAAAAAAAAATAAAAATAGAAATTCAATATAGCCCAATTTTGTCTTTGCTATTATTCGAATTTGTTTTTGTACAAAATGTACAAAAAAAAAAGCAGTTATTTAAAAAAAAGTTTTTTATTTACTGAAAATAGTAATATAGATCAGCTTGTTTGAAATTATTTAATATTTAGTTAAACCTGTTTGTAAAGTTTTCTTAAAATTTTAACTTAGTAGAATTTTACAAAGAACTGCTGCTTTTGAGCTATCACACTACATTAATCTTGGAATTTGATTGGTCAGTAAAAAACTGCACATAATAGTTTGTTATATAGAAATATTTATACATAGTTATAAACTGGTAAAAAATTGTCTGAATGTAGTATAGGAAATTTTCTAATTTAGTTCGGTATAACTAGTTTAAATAGTTATTAAAAATCCAATCTGCCAAATCTGGTTTGTTATAACTGGATTTCAGTATAAATAGGTTTGGTATATTCAGAGTTGACTATATTTGTGATATAAATCAACTATCATTGATCTTGGGATACTATGATCAAATTTTAGACTCATTAGAATCATCTTATTTAAATAATTATTTTGGTAGTTAAATCATCTGAAAATGGATCAGTAGATCAAAAGTTATTTACTATTGAATATTTTTAATATTTTTGATAAATTTTATATATAGGCAAAAATATAGTCTTTGGTTAGTAAAAATTTTTGATATAAAAGTGAATCAGTAGAAAAAGAACAAATCATTTTTAGTAAAGTTTTTTTAATTTTTAAATTAAAATATTTTGACAACTATTTAATTGCTGATCCGGATTAGAGTTAACACCTCTATCCGGATATATATATCCGGATATATACTATGTCATGTGATATAGCATGACATAGTGTTTTTATATCTGGATATAAATAAATCTGTATTTAAATTTAAATTCGGATATATACTATGTTAAAATCGGATAAATCTGGATATAAAAAATATATCCGGATAGAGGTATTAACTCTAATCCGAATAAGATCTGCAGAATTTTTATATTAGAATTTACTATGTTTTTTATTATATACTGAAATTTTATAACCACCTTGTTTACATAGAATATATATAGTCATCTGATCATTTTTAGTGATATCACAGCGTACACTAGGCCAATTTACATAATCTAACTACCATTAGATATGTCTCAGTGAGCTCTACAACTTTCAATTAATTGACTTAAGCTGTTAGCTTAATAAAAAAATCATTTACTATAGTGGTAGTTGTAAGATTTTAGCATATAATAAAAGTTTATCCAATATAGTAATTCTGCAGATCTTATCCAGATCACAATTAATCAAATTTGCTAAAAAAATTTTTATTTTAATCTTAAAATTATATAGAATTAAAATAAAAAAAAATTTATTGAATTTATTAAGATAGTAGTTGTTAAGATATTTAAGCTTAAAGTCAAGAAAACTTTTACTTAGAAAAAATTTGTCCCTTTTCTACTGACTTATTTCTATATAACAAATTTAAAATTAGTACTTTGCCAAAGTATTGTATAAAGCTAACTGAATTAATTTAATTGACAATTCATAATAGAAAGAGAATATTAAGATAGAGAAATTTTATAATAAATTAATACAAGAATTATAACAGTAAGGGAACTGATATTTATTAGATAATATTTTAGAGGGTAGAGGGTCAAGAAAAATCTTATCTTAGTTAAATTTGATTGGCTAAAATTTTATTTATAGACCTTACCTGGGGTGGGGAGTAAGCCTCTATAGAAATGGATATTAGGTAATAAATATTAGCATCCTAATTTCTAGTTTTATAAAAATTTTAAAATTTAAATTATTTGTAACTTTTTATTTATCCAACTAATTTTACTGTTTTTACTACCATTATATTTACAAAAACTAGCTTTACAACTTTCATTAATAGCACATAAGATGCTATCTTAATGAAAAATTAACTTTATATAAACAAGAATGCTGATTTCTATATTTTATATATATGGTATAGATTTGTTATAGATTTTATTAATACAAATTTTCTTTTTTTTATGAATTGTTAATTAAATATTTTTTAGATGAACTTTTTTTATCTACTTTTTTAACAATTATACAAAAAATAAATTTTGCAGACACATTTGTCTACAAAATAGATAAAGAGATATAAAGAACCTAATCAAATATATTAAAAGAAAAGAAAGAGAGTAGGCCTCTAATAAAAAATAATTAAATAATTAATAACATGTTCCTAACCTATATTGGGCCCTTAAACAAAGTTGTTTAGCATATAGTTCTACTCATATTAAGATTAAACCAAGTTTTCTCAGATTTTTTACTAAGTAAAATTGGTAGAAAAAAATTTTTTTAAAAAAAATTTTTAGAAAAAAATTTTTTATCTAATTTAACCCCATTTTTCACTTAGTAAAAGGTCCAAAAAACACAATTTAATTTTAATATAAGTAGAATTACATGCTGAACAACTTTACTTAAAAGTTCAAAGTAGATTACCTAAAAAAAAAAGCAATTTCTATTTGGACACTAGGTGTATTAATGCTTAGTTACACAAAACAAATATAAAAGCCAATCAAAATATCGAATTAAATGCAATTTGTAAATTATATAGATTATTTTTTGTACAACAAAAAAAATTTTGTCTAAAATCATCTTTGGGGCTCTAATAAAAAAAATTTTTTATGAAATTTTGGTATAAAATATACCTTTATTCCATCCCAGGCCTTAACTTTAACCCTAATATTAGTAAAAATTTTATTTATTTTTTTGTTTATTTGATAAAAATTACTTTAATTTACACATTATACAAATACTTGTGTTTAATATACTAGATGTTAAATTAGTTTTTTTTTTAAAAAAAAAGGTTTATATTGAACCCCAAAATTTTAACAGATAACCCATTTTTTTTACAAGGTAATCTACTTTTATTTCCTAAGTTGTTCAGAGCATGTTTTTATATGTACTTATTAACTTAAAATTAGAAAATATTTGCTTTTGGCAAGTTACATTTTGTTTTATACAAATTTACAAAATTTTAATCCAATTTTTAAGCTCAATTTTTCTTTTCTGCCTGTTCTATATTCCCAAAAAATTTAATTTTAAGTTAATATCTAGATGAAGAAACACCAAAGCTTCAAAGTTTATAGTAATTTTATTTTTTTATTTATAATTTTATATATAAAAAATTTTCATATGACATATCATGTGTCTGATATAATTTTTACAACCTACACAGATTATAATAGTTAATTTTCCTTCTGGATTTTATTTTTTTTAAATGTACATATCTTTTGGTTAATTTTTCTTTACCCCCTTTTGTCATTGCTTTTTCCCTTCTCCCTTTTTTTTTACTTCTCTACAAAAGGACATTATTAGGTTGGTAATTTCCAATTGTGACTCTTAGAAGCAGCTGGTTGATGTCAAAATTTGTATGTAGATGAGATGTACTAATAAAAATATCGGCAAGTCCTGCCAAAGTAAAAAAAAAAAAAAATTATAAATTTTTAGAAAAATTTATTTAGGCTGGCTAAAATTATTGCTTAATGCCGGCCTATCTCCGATGAACTCCGACCAGGAATTGGTTGCGTTACGTTATATCGATTGATAACAGATATTTTCTAAATGCCGTGTCTTTAATTTTCATCATGTCAAATCACGCTCCATTTCAGTTATCTACAACTCTCGTCGGTCATGAATCCGATGTAGGTGCTTCATAGTTGATATTATATAATTTATCAAATTGGTTAATTTGGCGTTATTTAAAGGTTAAGGCTGTATGCTGCTCCGGCGAGAATTATGTTGTTTCCTCTTCTCGAGATAAGACTGCACGTCTTTGGTTTAGAACCGGAAAAAATACTTTTATCGAGAACAAAATTTTTCTAGGGCATAATAATTTTGTAAATTCTGTTAAGTACTTACCTCCAACATCAGAACACTCTTCAGGTGAGTGAATTATTTCGAATATTACACGTTGCCTGACGGCTTTAATTCCATTATTTAATCCTCTTTATATCAAATGTAAGGTCTCGTAATTAGTGGTAGCAGTGATAAAACAATTAACGTGTTTGATGTTGAAAATGCACAAGAGCCTGCATACTCATTAATTGGACATTCAGATAATGTTTGTGCTTTGGATGTTACCCCTTCGGGCTTCATCGTATCTGGTTCTTGGGATAAGTATGTTTTAAGAGACATCCCACTCTTTTTGTTCGAATAAATTATTACAATTACATGCTGAATTATATGTTGTTATAAATGTGTCATAGAACAGCTAAAATATGGAAAAATTGGCAGGAATCATACACTTTAGAAGGACATTCTCAAGCCGTCTGGGCTGTATTAGCGATAGATGATGAGCGTATATTAACTGGTAAGCTGATCGCCAACTTCAAAATATACTTATTATTAGCGTTATATAATTGCTTTTTTGATTATCTTAACCCGTTAGGGTCTGCCGATAAATCGATCATAAAATGGCAAAACGGAAAACGTGTACAAACCTTGAGCGGCCATACTGATTGTGTTAGGGCATTGGCGTTGTTACCAAATATGAGCTTCGTATCTTGTGGCAATGATAGGTATATTTTCTATAATTCCGTTTTTTCGCAATGTCTATTAAATGCAATGATTAATTATCTTGATCGATTTTATAATACTCCAGTACACTTCGCATATGGACTTTTTCAGGTCAATGCATTCAGGAACTATATGGGCATACATCTTTTGTGTATTCTCTTGGAGTTTTGCCTACAGGCGAAATTATATCTAGCGGAGAAGATCGATCTGTAAAAATTTGGAAAGGTTTAGTATCAACTTGCACACATTAGTTTATGTAACAAAATATAAAACAATTCAAAATTTAATGAATTTTATTAGATGGGAAATGTATACAAACGATTATACATCCAGCGACCTCAGTATGGTGTGTTGCTCCAATGCCTAATGGTGACATTGTTAGTGGATCCAGTGATGGAATAGTTCGAATTTTTTCCAGGGATTCTGAACGCGTTGCAGAATCGCAGATTTTAAAAGTTAGATTACTTCAGTGAATTCAAAGGTCTAAATTGTTAAAACCCACTTGTTTGTTAATAATAGCATATTAATTATTAGGAGTATGATGAGCAAGTTTCTAAGCATGCGATCCCATCGTATGTCTTATATTTTTAATTATTACTTATAATTTTTTCATCAAAATCAAATAAAGCTAACTAATTATTTTAGGAACCAAGTTGGTGATTTGAAAAAAGATAATCTTCCTGGACTTGAAGCCCTCCAAAGACAAGGTTTATTATATTTTTTTCATATATTTGTAAATATTTCATTTGTTATTTTCGTAAATTTACTTTTTTATCATGTAACAGGCAACAAGGAAGGACAAGTAATTATGATACGTGCCGGCGATATGGTCGAAGCACATCAAGTAAGCAACCATAAATTAAATTAATAAATGCAATTTTTAGAAATACATATGATTAATTGACCGTATTTGATTTAAGTGGAGTCAAGCAGATCAGTCATGGCATAAAATTGGCGAAGTGGTTGATGCCGTTGATCAGAAAAGCAAACAACTATATAAAGGAAGAGAATACGATTATGTATTTGATGTTGATATTGGAGAAGGCACTCCTGCGCTGAAACTGCCATATAATACAAATGGTCTGTGAAAATTAATGATCTCCTGTCATTTTATTTTTTATTTTATTTTAATTTGTTTATACAATATTAGATGATCCATATCGAGCTGCACGAGAGTTTATATCGGCCAATGGGCTTTCAGAAGTTTATATGGAACAAATTGTAGATTTTATTTTGAAAAATGCACCAGGTGCTAATTTAAGTTCAGGGTCGTCGCAATTTGCAGACCCTTTTACCGGTATGAATCACAGATACTTGCATAGATGATAGCATGGGGTGAGATTTACAGAATCAAAGCAAATTATCTTTATTAAAAGTTTTTTCAGACTCTAAATAGGAATACTTAAAAACTATCTGATCAAATTTGATAACTTGACAAGTTTATAGGATTAAAATTATCAAAATTGATTAGATGATTATCAAAGTTATTTACGTCTGAAGTCTAGAAAAATTTTATTAATGGGAAAAATTTGCCTGAATTCTGTTGATTCATCCCATATGTGTAATTTTATTCCTGATATTTAATGTAATTTATAGGTGCATCCAGATATACTCCCGGAGGAGTTTCGAGCAGTTCACAAACACCATCAGTTTCTTCAGTCAGTTTAAATTAAAATTATACGTGTAGATTCATTATTTCTGCATGTATTTACGTCTTTTATTTTTTAAAAAAATAAAACACAGAACACTTTTGCAGCGGGTCTGGACCCTTGGACTAGACCAGGGCCTTCACCTATTACAGAGCCTTCATCTGTTGCGTCCAGATCAGCCAAGATTATTCCACAAGTAAATTAATTCTTGTTGTTTTTCATTCGAACTAATAATCTTGATTTATTTATTTTTTTTTTTTAAATATAAAAAGAAAACCTATCTCAAGTTCCATCAAGCCAACATTCAAGCAATATTGAAAAAGATTAATCAAATAAATGTCGATTTACAACAGATTGAATCTACAAATAATACTGTTTTAACTTCTCAAGAAATAACTACATTAGAAACTTTGGCCAAATTTTTGCAAAATCCCCAAGCTAATTCCGGGTCAAATAATGATCGGCAACAAGAATTTATTGTTATTCATAAGATAATTACCCAGTGGCCGTTTGAAAATCGATTTCCCGGTAATAATATAATAAATCACTCGGATCAATCTTTTTAGATATTATGCAATTTACAAGATGCTTTTTCATCGTTAGGAATTGATTTATTACGCCTCCAGATTCTATATACTCCGATTCCTGCACAATACGTTGAAAATGATAACAATATAATTCACCTTCTGATTAACAGTGCTAGCATGAATTCCTGGTCTAAGGATCAAGATACTCCAACGAAAGATCAAGAAACAAACATGATGCTAGGTCTTAGAGCTCTGACAAACTTATTTAATGTTGAAGAAGGCAAAATAATTATAAAACGCGAGGCCTCTACGGTGAGCAATTTTCTCAATAAAAGATTCAACAAAAAAAAATGTGTTCTTTTTTAAGATTCAATAAATTTAGTAGCATGTTTTCTTCCGAGTTTTTAGATTATAGATATGATATCTCATACATGGAAAAGTACAAATAAAAATCTTCGAATCGCTTTAGTCACTGTGTTTCTTAAGTAATATATATTTTTTTAAAAAATATATGAACTTTATTGACATATAAAAGATTTTTTTAAAACTTAGTATGTGATTTTTTAGTTTTTCAGTTTTATACCAGACAAATGCAAATGAGGACGTTATTCTTCAGTTGATGGCAACGCTAGTTGAAGTATTGTAATTCTACATAACTTTGCTTTTTTTTTTTTTGCACATTAATAATTTTTTCAACGTAGCTTCTTGAAAACGAGAATGAATCAGAGGTTGTGTATCGGGCTTTAGTAACTTTGGGAACATTCGTACGTACTATTCTCAACGTCTTTAGCGATTGCATTAGTTAATTTTGTTCGTGATCTAATCATATCTTCTACATAGATAATTCAAAATCAAGCTGCCAAAGAAGCTGCGGAGGTATTCGACGTTAAAAATGTGGTGAAACTTGTATCTACTAAAATGAATGAAGCGAGAATCAACAGTATTGCTAGTAAGTTTACATATACATTTTTTACATAATCTTTACTTTGTTTTAATATGATAGTTAATCGTGAATTTTTTACGCAAGACGAATTTTCTCGGTTGATTTAATTTTAAAATGTCGCGACGGCATTTTGTCAATTAATTTATATTAATAATAAATATTTTATATTTTTGATTCTTTGCACATGATAATTTCGGCTCTTTTTGAGCGCATATATTGTAAGTCTTGGCGCAAACAGTAAGGTACATGTGAACAAGCACTAAAAGTTACATTTATAATACATCATAATAAAGTCGATGGAGGATCGTTTTAATTTTTGACTGTCCTGCTAATATGCTTTGTTGCAGGAGACATCAAAGATCGTTTAATGCTTTGCAATTTTGTGTTTTATGTTATTCTCTTTTGTTTTTTTTTATTTTTGTCTTCGGAGGTTTTATAAGCTACGTTAAGTATTAAATTAGATTGCTGAAATTAGAACTGAAAGCAAAAAGAGCAAAACGTAATAATAACGTCATTCGTTTTAATACATATATAAATCTGTATTAATCAGAATTGATCAATTTTTGCTCAGGATTATTAATAATATTTATCGCGGATCATAATTTAAAATGAAATCTACATTTTCTACCTAACCTGCTAGCCTTCTAAAACCCACTAATACTTGTTTATTATAATTTTTTTTAAAACTAACCCTAACTCTAAACCCCTAACCCTAAAAAATGCACCAAAAAAAATTTAGTTGTCGAGATTTTATACTATAATTTCATTTTAATCTGGATTTCATTATAATCTGCCACAATAATTACCGGGATTTAACTATATCACATTTTTTTTATCATCCCCAATCATTCAACTTACTAATTGTGAATAAAAAAGCCAGCAATCAACATGTGACAACACCGAGGCAAAGCAATTTACTTTTTTAAGGGGATGGATTAAAGTCAGGCGCGTTTATATGTTTTTGATTATTTAATTAAAATTAGGGTAAAGGGTTAGGATTAGGCTTGTCTTATAAGTAAAATTGTCTTCCCGACATTTTTTATTAATGCTTCTAGACAGGTTTAGACACTTGTTTTTTTTATTTTCAGCGTCTAGTCGGTAAAAATAAATGTTATGATGTCGCACAAAAAAATTTTTATATAGGGGCAGTTGATAAGGATTTTCAAAAACCCAACCAATTTTAGCCAAAATTTTGTGGCATATAGATCAAAACCGTTTATTTATGGTAGTGAAACTTTAAAGCCACATATTATATTAAAAAAATCTACCTGTATAATCGTCATTTTGATTGAAATTTGTCTAGATAGTACAATATAAATAACGGCAATTATTTGCATATATTTATTCATTTTGTGTAATATTGTATACATCAGATTTTAACAACCAATTAAATTGCATATATTAGTAATATTATTAATATGTATCATATATTAATTGTTACCTTTTTTCAATTAATCATCCTCAAGTGTTAACTTTATCTTACCATATTTTTTGCTTTATTTTACACATACGTGGGGGTTCAAAAAATTTTGAGAATATGTGAATTATTTTTTTATTTACATAATAAATGATAATTTTAATTATTCATTCCTTCGAAATAGTTCCCATTAATGTTTATGCAACGTCTTAACCTTTTACGCCAATTCTGGAAACAATTAAGGTACTCCTTTGTTATATTATTTGCTATTAATTTTACAGCACGAGCAAGTTCTTGAATTCTTTCAAATCATAACCCACAAAGCTTTTTTTTTTAATTTTAGGAAATAAAAAAAAATCGCAAGGGGCCAGATCTGGACTGTAGGAGGGATAGAGAAGCTAGTGATGTTACCCAGGTCAAAAATTTTGGCTCGAGTCAATAAGATTCGGGTCAGGTATTGACTCGGGTCATGAATCGGGTCAACTGAGTTACCCAATTATATTACCACACGTGACAATCGATTATCACTGGCCAATTAGAACTAAACATGTACAATGTACGTACATTTAATAAACTTGTGCTCAATGAGTGCAAGTTTGTTAAACGTACGTACTTCTATTAAACGTATAAAATAGACTTCTTTTTACAATTTAAATTTCGCAAAATAACTCTGTAGACGGGTTGTGGTGTGTAAAAAGAGTTTGGATCAGACTTCGCTAGTGTTGCAACTTTTTTTTTGTTTCCAGGTATAGTAATTCATGACATAAAAATGTTTATGGAGATAAACCTGAATTAATGAAAAATATTCTTAATAATTTAAATAATGAATTTTATTCCTTATATTCATGGTGCAAAATGTCAATTTAAATAAATATAGGTTTTAGAGATTATGTAAAATATTAATTTATTTAATTTATTGCATAGCAAATATACTGTATACTAATTAATGACATATTGGAACGGTCTAGTCTAATATATTAATGACCTTATAGAAAGACAGTCGTATGATCGGCTATTGTCCTAGTAATTTATTTTATACATTTAAATTATTTTTGAGATTATAATGTTTGCTAACAAAAATCGAAAGAACGTCAATATTTACTGCACAAAATAATTTTTATATACCCGAATAACCACACTCAGAAGTGAGGATTCAATATTTTAATAAAATGATAGTATATAAATTTTGCTAATATAAAGTTTTGTCTGCTTGATAATTAGTTTGATTGGATTGGTCAACGGTCATGTTTTGATCGAATGTCCTTCTATGATGTTTGACTCGGGTCAGACCAATTTTTGCCCATGACCCTTATAACTCGTCGAGTCGGGTCAACCCGTATGAGTCAACTGACCCGGGTAACATCTCTAAAAGAAGTAATATAACTCGTTTTTTACGAAGGTACTCAGTAACTTTTGTTGCCTTGTACAGAGCCGCATTGTCATGATACAATATGATGTTACGTATAGTGCTTTTGCCACTAATTTTCTTAAAATTTTTAAAAACTTCTGGTAATATAACATCACTATAATACCAACCATTAACCGTCTGTTCTTGTTTTATCACAATGCTCGCCACAATTCCATCAGTTGAAAAGAAAATGCAAAACATTCGTTTTCTACTGAATTGGGAGGTTCTTACAATTTGGGGCCAATTTTTACCTTGATTTAACCAAACTTTATTATTTTCTTTAGATGAAACAGTAAAGAAATAAAATCATATTTCATCTCTAGTAATAATATTTCGAAATCCATTATCAAGATATTTCAATAACTGCTTTGAAAGTTTGACTCTTTCTTTCTTGTTTTTTTCAGAAAGGGTGTGTGGTACCCATTTTAAGCATACTTTGTGGGCACCAATTTCCATATGTAAAATAGTATTAATACTTCCGGTTGAGATACAAACAACTTGCTGAATACCTTTAATTGTAATATGGGGGTCCTCATTTATAAGATTTTGAATTGTAGCAACGTTCAAAGGTGTGACTGCTTCGCGAGAACGGCCAGAACGAGGTTCATCTTCTACACTCAATTTCCTGGTTTTGAATGTTTCAATCCAACAATAAATAGTAGATTTAGATAGTACCTTGTCTTCTTCAGCAATGACTAATTCTTTATGGATATCTGCAGCTTCTTTACCGTTTTTCTAGCATATCCAGATGTAGTATCGTTGATTTTCGCGTATGCTAAATCGAATAATCATCAAAATAGTGGGCAGTTGCAAAACTTTTTGAACCCCCACGTATCTTTGTTAATTTTATCTTATTCTTTTTTAACTATCTTTTATTATATCTTTTCAAATTTTATCTTCTATTTTTTTCTAATTATATCCTATTTTTTTTAATTTTAACTTCTATTTTTGTTAAATACTCTTTGCTTATACTAATTTTTATTGGTGTTTTATTTGTCAAACTAATATTCATTAGCATATTTTTCATTGATATAGATAGTTTTCATTAGCTCTTTTTTTGCTAATCCAATTTAACTCACATTTTGTATTGGTCTACCTTATACTTTTTTTTGACAATATATTGTCATTGATTTTTTATATTTTATTAATATTTCTGTTTTTTTTTACTTGATATAAATACCAATAATACTTTAATATTTAAGGAAGGAAGTGTTTTTGCTACTTTTGCTAAAGCTTAATTAGCTATTAAAAATTATGCAATACAAAATAATACTGTTATAATTCTAAAAAAAACAACCAGAAATACTAATAGTAGTAGTTACAGGCAAGTATCTTTTGTTTGTGAGAAACAAGAGCAATATACAGTCAACTTTCTCTAATTTGAACTGCTAGAACTGCTTTTTTTACTATGTAAAAATTTGAAAAAGTTTAGTTTCAAAAAGTTATATACGGCTTAGCTGAACTTTATAATAAAATTTACAAATATTCTAGGAGATTTTGTTCGGTTTAGAGAGAGTTTAATAGTGTTCGGTTTAGAGAGGTTCAGATTAGAAAGAGGTGACTGTAATAGAAAAAAAGATAAGTATATCACTAAGAAAACCGAATATTCTTTTATTATTAGAGTGAATTATTATAAATGTATCAAAGAATTTGCTATAACTAGACTATATTTGAAGCACAATTATGTTCTTTGCTCAAATGCTAGAAAATTTAGCAATGTTATTTGTAGATTTGCTTTGAATCATTTGGGTTTAATTGAAAAGTTTCATGATGATAAACTTAGAACAAAAGATATTTTTTCAATATTAAGTTCTATTAGTTCTAAATATATACATAAGTACAACATTTATAATGCTATAAACTATCAATGATTACAAAAATTGCAAGGCTTAAATAAAATTAAAATGCTTCTTAAAACATTATTTATATTATGACAAATATTGCAATCAAATCTTTGTATAATAATAAATATAACCAAGATAGTGCTTTTATCCAAGCTATTTTTTAGATTTATTGTAGTGCAACTGCTGAAATTGCATTATTAAAAGATATCTTAATTATTGATACTATATATAAGACAAATCGATTCTCTATACCATTAATTGTAATTTGTAGCATTGACTGATTTAAAAACAACTTATCTATTGGCTTTTATATTAGTGTATTCAGAAACTCAAAATTATTATCATTGGACAATAAAGCAATTAAGTAAAGCACTAATTAATTTGACTGACAATTCAAACATAGCAACAATTATTACTGATAGGAAGTTGGCCCTTATGGTAGCAATTTCAACTATATTTCCTAGTACAAAGCATCAATTGTACACTTGGCACATTCTTAAAAATATTAAAAATAAACTTAAAAAGGATGTTAAAATCAAAAAATTTGTTTAAGCTATTTAGAAACTTATGTATGATAAAGATCTTTCTGAAGATCAATTAGACTAGGCAATTTTATCATTGTGGTTACAATTTTTAAGCACAAAAAAATATATATGTAAAACTTGGATACTATATAAAAAAAACTGACTTATAATATATATAAAAGGTAATATAAATCTTGATATTAAATCTAGTTAACATGTTGAAAGCCTTTATAGTAAACTGAAAGGTATTGAAAATCATTTTACTCCAATTGACAAGTTACTTGCAATTATTTAAAAACAGTTGCAAGAGCACTCTCAAAAGCTTGTATATGAAACTTATCTATATTAGAATAGATAAATGAAAAATAATAAGGATGCAGGCTTAGAAGAGTAATATTTAGTATGTTTGTGCTTTGCGTTTGAGTCATATATAAGTCAAGCAAGGGATCTTGCAAAATTTGGTTCATACATATAGTAATAAAGTATATAATGTGATTCAGATTGATAATCAACAAAGACCAATATATGAAGTACACATTAAAATACCAAGTATCTGTATATGTTTACATTCATAGCATACTAGAACACCATGCTGCATATTATTATAGTATATTTATCTTGTCTTCATATACACATGCCATCAAGTATGATCTACTAGCACTAGCAATTACAACATGTATAATATAATATTAAATATTTCTCTACTTGTTATACAGATGTTTAAATGATTGCCAGAATATTTTTATAATGCTTTTATAGATCTTATGAAAAATACTTTAGATTAGGTTTTTGAAAATGAAAAAGTTTTACACCTTCATTAGCAAAAATATATATGTGTAAACTTGCGCAAGTTTTTACGGTATGTAAGCAGTGAAGAATTTCTCAAAAAAATTTTTTGTTCTTTGAGAACATAAATTTTTAATTTTATGTTTTCAAAAAAAAATTTAATGTGCACTATAATATTTTTTTAAAAATAAAATTTTTAAAATTATATAATATTCATAATAAATTTATTTATTAGCCCAAAAATCTTAAGCTTTTTAAAAATTAAATTTTTTGTAAGAAGGACCATTAACTTTGATCATTAAAAGATAATTAAGAGTATCAATTCGCATTTTATTACGAACTTTTGTCTTAATTAAATTTTGTTGTAAAAAAATTCACTCAGTAAGGGAAGTGCAGTAAATTACGTGATTAGGGTTTACATAAGTCCTGACTCCCTCCCTAGTGATAGGACTATTGACCAATCAAATTTTATAATATTTAAAAAAAACTCAAAAACGTCTTTGACCTAAAAATAAGATACTCCACAATCGACAAAAGTCGCTACATAGTAAAGTCTAAATTTTACTAAGCAAATCGATTAAAATCGCTTAAGTAAACTTATTAAGCAGGTCAAAATACACTTAACACAAAATTTTCATAAGTATTAGAGAAGTTTTTATTAATTGACTTTTGATTTTTACGTTTGATAGAAAAATTAAAATTTTTTAAAAAAA
>QKWP01002281.1:36803-48477 GCA_003550325.1 Gigaspora rosea
TTATTTTTTTAATTTTATTTTATTTTATTTATTTTTTACTTCTTTTAAAACTTTGCAAGAAAATGACTTGACTGTTCTGACACTTTACAAGAACACCAATTTTAATGTTTCTGGCACTTTGCAAGAAGTCACGAATATGAGCGAATATAATTGAATATAAGCAAATATAAGCAAATATAATAGTTTATTTTTTTTTGTTTTTGTTTTTTTTGTTATTTTTTTCAGTTTTGTTTTTTGTTTTTTGTTTGTTTTTTTTTACCAGCACTTTTTAGGAAGTTGCGAATATGAACGAATATAAGCGAATATAATAGCTAAACAAAGAAGAAGAGAAACAATAGCTAACTACAGGGTAAGAAAAATAAGTGTATAAAGCTAGTATTATACAATAAAGTGTGAAAGTAGTTTAAAATATTACTATTTTTTTCATTTTGTTTTTTTTGGTTTTATTTTTTTTTGTCATTTTTTTTATTTTAGGAAGTAGCGAATATGAGCGAATATTAGCGAATATTATAGTTAAAACAAAGAAAAAAGAAATAATAGCTAACTGCAGGATGAGAAAAATAAGTGTTTAGAGCTATCATTATGTGACAAAGTATGAAAAAGTTCAAAATATTACTATTTTTTTCAGGTTTGTTTTTTTTCATTATTTTTTCGATTTTAGTTTTTTTTTGTTTTTATTTTTTTTTTTTGTCATTTTTTTTCATTTTTTCGTAAAAAATGTATAATAATATATAATAAAATATATAGTATTGATTAAAAATATATATTACATTTCTCTATAATGTTATAAATTGTTAAAGTATTTGTAGAATTTTTGGTTGAAGATTGTTAATAATGTTTGAAGTCATATAAATAGGAATATTTTTAGGGGTTAAAATTTTTAATAGAATTTTTAAAGAAACAAGATATATTTATAAATTTTAAAGTTATAGGATTAACAATTTGTACTAGGGTTCTGTGTAATAATAATTTGAAGTACAGGAAGATCCTGTATTTTTCTGTTATAATATAATTTCAATCTATTGTCATGAACTAGGTCTTTTACTTTTTTGTCATCCATTGTTTGTAGTTTGTAGATTCCAAACTCCAATATATCGTGAACTATATAAGGACCCATAAATTGTTCTTCTAATTTTGCAGAGAATATATTTTTAAGAAATGATTTAGCTACAAGAACTTTATTTTTTACTTTTAACTTATCATGTTTGACATTTTTATTATAATGTTCTTTTTGAGATTTTTGTGTTTTTTGTATATTTTCTAAAGCTTCTTTTTGTTGTTTTTGTAGAACATTTTCAATTTTAAAAAACCTTTTTAGTAAAGCTTCTTGGAATAATGATTCATTTTCTTTATAGTAGGTCTCTATTATAGTTTCTATTGGTAATTTTGCTTTACATCCATATATGAGAGAGAATAAAGTGAATTTAGTTGTTCTATACTTTATAGTTTGATAAGCTAAAAGTACTGAAAGAAGAATTTCATCACATTCCTTATATTTATAGCTAGTTATTTTTGCAAAGGCCTCTTCAATAGTTCTATTTAAGCGTTCAATTATTCCATTGATTTAAGGAGCTGTTTGAGGTCAGTATGCTAAAAATTTATAATGTTTTATTTGGAAGTTATTATATAATTCTTTAATAATATCACTTATAAAATTTGTTCCTCAGTCTGTGAGTATTATAGTAGGAGTTCTATGTTGACAAATAATTTCTTCATAAATAAATTTAGCAACAGTTATGACTTTAATATTAGATACAGCTCTTGCTGCAGACCATTTTGTAAGGTAATCCATAGCAACAATAATGTATCTGTTGCCTTGTTTAGTGGCAGGTAAAGGTTCTTTAATATCAATTCCAATTCTATAGAAAGAATATTATGCTTTTAAAGGTTGTAAATCTTGACGTCTAACTTCATGTCCTTTACATTGGCAGATATTACATGTTTGGACATAATTTTTAATATCTTCATATATTGTAGGCCAAAAATATATTTTTTTAATTTTGTTATAAGTTGAAGATATTCCCAAATGTACTCCTTGTTCATCATGTAAGGTATAAAGTATTATATATTTTTGATTAGTTTTGATTACTCGTTAGGGTTTGTTTTTATTTCTTCTATATAATTTTCATTTTCTATAAAATAATTCTTTGCTTCTTTTTGAATCCAAGACTAGTAATATATTTTGTTATCTATTATTTTTTAAGTATTCAGATAGGTGTAAGAGAAAATCAGCATTTTTGTTCCGGTTAATAGCTCGATATTTTACATCAAACTGATATTTTTGGAGAATCATTCTCCATTGGGTTATCCTTTTATTGTCATTAATTGTTGTTGAGTTTAATAACCATTGAAGTGCTTTGTGGTCTGTAATAAGAGTAAATCTCATTCCATGTATATAGTGCCTAAAATATTTAACTGCCCAAATAACTGCTAAGCATTCGAGTTCAATAGTGCTATAATTGACTCGGCAGGATTAAGATACGACTGGCGTATACAATAACATGCTCTAGACCATTTTTAATTTGGAATAAGACTGCACCTAGTCCTTGATAAGAAGTGTCAGTAAAAGAATAAAGGGTTCAGAGTAATCTGGGTATTGTAATATAGGAGCTTGGTTAAGCATCGTTTAAGCCAATTAAATAATATATCATCTTGCGACATTCTTTATTTAAATTTCTTATCCTTTTTTAATAGTTTTAATAAAGGTCTAGCCTTTTTTGAAAATCCTTTTCCAAATTTAAAAAGGCTCTCAATTGTATAATATTTTTGGGAGAAAGTAATTTGTAGAGTTTATCAAACTTTGAGGATCTGGTTTTATTCCTTTAATTCTAACTATATGTCCTAGAAATTGCATCTTATTTGTACAAAAATAGTATTTTCAGGATTAATCCTTAGATTGCATTTTTAATAAGATTAAATACTTCCTGAATGTTCTTTATATGTTGTTCAAAAGATTCTGAATATATGTTTATATCATCAATGTATACCATGGCCTTTTTCCAAAGAACAGGTCTAAGAATGATGTCCATTAATCTTGAAAAGTAAATGGAGTATTACAGAGCCCAAAAAGCATAACATTGAATTCATAAAAACCATATTTAGTAATAAAGTTAAATTCAAGGATGTAAACCATTGGGCTTTACCAAAATTATCAAGTATTTCATCAATTCTGGTAATGGATAAGTGTCCTTTTTTGTTACATTATTTAATTTTCTAAAATCTATACAGAATCTTAACTTTCCATTTTTCTTTTTAACTAAGACAACAGGAGAGCTCTAAGGGCTTTTAGATTTCCTTATAATTCCATCTTTTTCTATTTGAACAATTTCTTTTTCAATATGCTTTTGTTCTATTGGTGATACTTGGTATGCTTTTTGTTTGATAAAGTAGGAATCACCTATATTAATGCTATGATAAACTACATTAGTTTTTCTAAATTCTGCAAAGGTTGTAGTGAATATTTTAGAGTTTTGACATAATAGTTGTTTTATTGTTTGTAGTTGGTTATTATTAAGTTTATTTCTGACATAAATTGATTTGTTTTTAGTAATAGAAATGGATAATTTTTGGTTTTCTTTTTTTTTGTCTTTTAATTCTTTCATTTCTGGTTGTATTAATTTGAATATTTCGTCTGGTGGACTTATTAAAGGATTATCTATATTTTTTATTTTTATATTAGGTACAAGTTGTTGTTCGAATTGTGTAAAAGTATTGCCTACTTGAATTGTAGTGTAAATTGGTTTAGTAGTATTTTTATTATTTTCTTCTTCTTCTAGTTCTAATTTTAATTCTGTGTTAAAGTATTAGTTTTTAAAAATAATAGGATATAGAATATTAGGATCTTCTATGCGTTGCTTACAGGATACAGGTATATATTCAATTTGATCTTTTAATCCAATATTCATAAATTCACCTTAATAATCAATTATTGCATAGATCTTATCCAAATACTCATTTTATAAAACCACATTATATTAGGACCCCGAAGGATACATATATAACTCAGATCCAGACTCAAAATTTTAATATAACTTTATACACTTCATTTTATTAAAAGCTTTATACAAAATTATCATATAAGTTCAAATTTAACTATAAATTATACAATTTCAGATTTGAGTTTATATAAAAAAAAAATATTACATCAGCAAATTTATAGTAGTGCAATCTTATTGAGACGAATCGAATGGTACCAAAATCATTAAATTTAGATCACTGTAGCACAAGATATTAATAATTTTATAATTTTTATAAAATCTTAACGATCTTGATAACTAGTAATCCAAATTTGATGATTTTGGTACCATTCATTTCATCTCAATGAGACGGTTCGAATGGTACCAAAATCATCAAAATCGGACCATTAGATCACAAGATATCTACGAAAAATATTTGTAACGCAATTTATACTGTATAAAGATTTTTATATAAAATTGCATTACAAACGTTTTGCGTAGATATCTTGTGATCTAGTAATCTGATTTTGATGATTTTGGTACCATTTGAACCGTCTTGATAAGACGGTCGAATGGTACCAAAATCGTCAAAATCGGACCACTAGATCACAAGATATCTACGCAAAACGTTTGTAATGCAATTTTATATAAAAATCTTTATACAGTATAAATTGCGTTACAAACATTTTTCGTAGATATCTTGTGATCTAATGGTCCGATTTTGATGATTTTGGTACCATTCGAACCGTCTCATCGAGACGAATTGAATGGCACCAAAATCATCAAATTTGGATTACTGGTTATCAAGATCATTAAGATTTTATAAAAATTATAAAATTATTAATATCTTGTGCTACAGTAATCTAAATTTAATGATTTTGGTACCATTCGATTCGTCTCGATGAGACGATTTGAATGGTATCAAAATCATCAAATTTGGATTATTAAATCTCTTACAATGGCTTTTAAAATTTAAAATTAATTTATATTATTATTATAATAATAAAAAAGATATTTGTTTGTATTTATTTACAGCGGAATGCGTATTAGTACGTAAAATAAATTTTAAAAATAAACATTGAGATAAATAAACCTTTTTAGAATTTATATTTCTAAAATAAGCTATCTCCTTATTGTGTACAAATTCCTTAAAAAGTTATAATACTTCAAAATAAACTTCCGATTTTTTAAATCTAAAAAAAGATAGCTTATTTTTAGGAATCTACGGTAGTAAGCCATGCCCTATCAGTACCAAAAATAAGCATTTGCAATTTCTAACTGTTTTAAATTTAGTTCTGTTATACAAAATAAAGAACTAACTTGTTATAAAGATCATTTTTGTTATACAAATAAACATCCGACTTTTCAAAAAATTACCTGTTGGTTATACAAATTTAAACATACAACATATTGAATAATTATATAATAAGTCTATACAAAACCAGATTTTAGTATTATATGTATCCTTCGGGGTCCTATTATATTCCTTAGACTCTGTTACTAACATGTCTATTAAAATTAATTGTGTTCCTAACAGAACAGAAATATTTTTAACTCAATCAAGTGGAACTGACTTATGTCCAGTAATGTCTATAACTCTAACATTACTTGGTTCATCAATTTGTCAATTGACTTTGTCAAGAAAGTGATTAGCAATTACACATCCTTTAGCACTAGTATTTATTAAGATATTAATTTTTATTCCTAAAACTTTAGCAGTAGTAAAGAGAGCAAGCATCTTTAACTAGGTCATCATTATTATCAAAATTAATTTCATTTGAGGTCAAGCCAAGTACTTCTATTGTTTCATTATAATCTATCCAAGAATTATAAAATTGTTCGTTAAAAGTATTATTATTATTATTGTTATTATTTTTATTATCCTCATCCAATTTTTTGTCGATTTTTTCAAATATTATTAAGGGCATTTCATTTGTTTTGTTGGAAGAGGGATTTATAATCTGGGTATGCTCACCCTTGGGAAATACTTTTTTGAGTTTAAATAGTTGTTATTACCAACATTATTTCCTATATTGTTTTGATTCTGAAGGTTGTTATATTGTTGTTGGTTATTATTATTGTTGTTTGAAGTGGGATTATTATTATTGTTGTTGGGATGGTTATTATTGTTATTTTGATTATTATTTTAATTGTTGTTTGTTATGGCGATTATTATTATTATTGTTCCAATTATTATTATTGTTAGATCTCCAATTCTGATTAAATCTACAGTTTCTAGTCATATATCTGATTTGTTGATAGTTGGTACAATATGAAACAGTATAGTTAGATACAAAATGAACAGGTTGATGATATCTAAAGCAATTATTATTTTGTCGAGAAGGTTAATAATTATTATTGTTATTATAATTGTTTTGGTTTTGATAATTTTGATTCTGGTATTGGAGTTAATGATTATAATTTTGATATTGGGGTTGTTAATTGTAGTTATTTTGATTTTGATATTGAGGCTGTTGAGGTGATTGACTTTTAGTTTGACATATTGTACGGGTAACATACTGTACAGCTTCCTCTAATTTCTTTTTAAGAATAATTTGAAGTTGCATAGAGGCTGTTAGTTGAGCAGGAGTAGTATATTCTCCAAAGAATTGTGGTTGATATGCAGTAGAAAGTAATAAATAAGCAAAAAGAGCACCCCTTTAAAATATGCTATTTTAATAGTTTTTGCCTTGTTTACCACTTGACTAATAGTTATTGGGTTTCTGATTGTATGGATATTTGAAATTCTTGCCTTAACCCATCTACAAATTGTCGAATTTTATCTATTTCAAGATAATGATTGTTAGAATCAACTCTACACCACAACTTTTCAAGAGCAGAGTTATATGCATTTACTGTCTTTTTTGGTTTTTGTTTTCTACTCCTTAGAGTATAATACCACTGGGATACTTTAAATAGATTTTTAAACTTTTTAGAGAAGAGGTGAACAAAAGAATAGTATGCATTGGTGTTATTGTTCCAGTAAGTAAAGTTAAACCAATTTTGATTATACCAGGATAGAGCATTGCCTTTAAAGAAATTAGGGACTATAGCAAGTCATCAGTTTTCAGAATTGTTGTTACCAACACATGCTCGAATAAAAGCTTCAACCTATTCGACCAGGTCTTTATTCTAGTTACCAGAGAAGGTAGAAAAGTCAATTAATTTATATTCTTTTAGATTGGTAGGTGTAGTTGGTCTTTTAGCATTATTTTTAACAATTTTCTTTAATCTTTCTAAAAATGGTTTTTAAAGCTTCTTCAGGGCTAAATTTGTCTTCTTCATTATTATCATCCTCTTTATCAAAGCGTTTATTATCATTATTTTGTTGGATCGCACTTGTCTATTTTTCATGTCTATTTAAAAATTGTTATTTATATAGAGGTCTGACTCGATGAATACTATTCACTGAATATTCACTGAATATTTAAATATTCGAATATATAATTTTTCACTAAATGAATATTTGAATATTTAAAATTTCACTAAATATTTTCATTAAATATTCATTGAATATATATATATATATATATATATAATTTTATAATTTTTTAAAATTGAAATATATTTAATATTCAATGAATATTCAGTGAATATTCATTGAATATTTTCAAAATTTTTGATCAATATTCGAATAAAAAAACATTGAACAAATGAATATTCGAATACTTATTTTTTGAACAAGTTAGACCTCTACATAATGTTGTTAGCCGAAATTGATTTATGCTTGTAGAAATATTTCGACATTTGATATTTAGGCTACCGAAATTTTTAAATATTGGCAAAATCGTAAATTATGCCGAAATGTCTAAATAATGTCGAAATGTCTAAATAATATCGAAATGTTTAAATAATGTCGAAATATCTAAATTAAGAAATATATATGAAAAACATATGGGAGTTAGAGCTGTTAATCAGTTTGACTAAAACCGCTAGTTCTGCGGTCCTTCTTAGAACTGTCTTTTATGGAAGGACCAAAAGACAATCGGTCCGAATATAGCTTTAAATTATTGTAACGAACATATGTAGCCTAATTTTTTGTAATATGCGAGTTTAATTTTTAGAGGCTTAGACAACAATAAAAAATTTAAATATTTTAAATCAGAATTTAATGTTTATTTATATTTTGCGAATTATTAATTTGTCTTTGCTTTCAAACTAAACATTGGATAAATGACAAATTAGTATTAGCATTAGCAATAAAGTTGAGTTATTTTGGTTTTGCTATCACTCGATTTGGTAAATACTGGCTCTATCTCCCGCCCACCATCTCTAGTCAGTTGTTGGGCTCCGTGACTACAGTGGCAGTGCAAGTCCTATTAGTGCATAGTTTGGCTCTGTAGCTGCAGTAGCAGCACATGGACCTTAATAGTAGATAGTTAGGCACCGCAGCTGCAAGGACCTTATTAGTAGATAGTTAGGCTCTGCTGCTACAGTAGCAGTGCAAGGACCTTATTAGTGGATGTTTAGGCTCCGCAATTGCAGTAGCAGTACAAGGGCCTTATTAATAGATAATTAGGCACCACAGTTACAGTGGCAGTGCAAAGATTTTATTAATAGATAGTTAGGCTCCACGGTGCTGTAAAAGACCTTATTAGTGAATAGTTAAACACCGTGGCTGCAGTAGCAGTGCAAGGACCTTATTAGTGGTTAGTTAGGCTTCACGACTACAGGGACCTGTAGATATCCTTTTTATGCTTGTGTTTTCATGTATTAGTCAAGGTGTGGTTTAGGACCTTGGTTTAGAAAATTTTGGAACTGAAATGTCAGTAGTTTATGCGTTCAACCGGTTGTGAGAATAATTGGTACAGGTTCAAATAATCAGTCCCAGTCTAGAGGTTTTGTTATAGGTATTGATATTAGAATATGAATGCTTGAGCTTGTTTGGATAGCGAACCTATTTCTATTAGTACTATTAATCAGTTCGTTCAGTCTGTCTTGGTCCAAAGGCTAGCAGTCTTTTAAAAAGTTAGACTGGACTGCATCTAGGACTAATTAGGAATGATAAGTATGAAACTGGACAAACTGATTATTGGACTAATTAAATATCTATAAATTGCACTAACATATTAATTTATCACCTGTTATTATTATAGACTTAATTCAAATAATTAATTTATTACTCGTTCATTACATAAAGCTACCTCTAAACAAATGTCTAAATCTGTCTATTATTATTAGAACTAGTATAATAATATGTACAAATTTTGAAGCCATGCATATAATTTTTGCAGATATATTTTTATGTGAGTATGCTAGCATAAAGCAGATCAATTTATCTCAAGCATTTGGAAGTTCCCAACTGGAAAAATTAATATAAATTATGAACAAGATCAAGAGTGGAACAAAATTCCTTAATATTCCAACAATGGAGCGTTTTTTATAAACCAGGTATAATACTGCGCATTACGCGCTCATGTATAAAAAGCACTAAATAGCTTATCACTAATTAAGATTAAATTTATACTTAGTTGTACTTTGTCTTTAAGTTCAAAGTGCAGTAGTAATAATATAATATTCAATTTATTTATAAATAATTTTATTGTTTATATTTAATTTAGACATTTAGTCATATAGTATTTTATTTAGTCAACTATTTAGACATTTAGTCACATAGTATTTATTTAGTCAACTATTTAGGCATTTAGACAAATTTAGACTTTTGATATTTCAAAAAAAAAAATACATGTCAAAATATATTTAGACTAGTAATGCCACCGAAATTGATTTTTGAAAAAGGCCTATTTCGTCTTCATTAGAGAAAATTAAAATTTTTTATAAGGAAGAGCAAATAAAATTTATATAGATATATTTTTTATAATTTCGTCTATTCAAAAAAAGTATCAAATAATTTCGTCTTTCAAGTAAAATAGGTCAAAAACAATTTCGTCTTCAAATTTTAATTTCGGGTTTTAGAACCCGAAATGCTTTCGTCCTCATGTATAATTTAGACACTAATTGCCTAAATGGTTGACTAAATTAAGTATTTCGACTAACAACATTACCTCTACATTTATATATAAATTAGTCATTCTATCATTCTCATTACCAAAATCAAGCAGATCTTTATTGCGATTAGTTTGTCTGTTATTGTTTTTATTCTCTTGAGATATAGTTAAATTTTCTAATTGGCTAACAAGGCTAGCAAATATATTATTGTCAAAGTAATTATTATTATTTTTTTTTTTTACACTTTACAACCCTGCACTACTTTATTAGCAAGCAATTTATGTAAAAAATTACATGAACTAAAAGCTAACTATAATATAGGCTAATACCCGGCTTACTCCACTAGTGCCCAGGTATGGTTGTTGCACTGATGTTTGATAGTTCCAAAGCCATATATAACATTCCTCATATATTTCTTTGAGAACATGTTCAGGTGCTTAGCTACCTTCAAAGTAATTATTAATTTGGTATTTATTGGTGGTTAAATAATCAATATTAGAAGGTTGAAGGTTGTCAGTATTAGTTAGATAATCAGGAGTAGTTTGATAGTTACCATATATGTCTGAAAATAAGCTACTATCTAAAATAAGCTACCCTCTGATTTTTTTTTAAAAATCTTAAAAAATTTATTAGCAGTTGCTACATATAAAACTTTTTTTTCACTAAGTAAACTTCAAAAAGTCGATTAAGTAAAGTTGTTCAGCGAATCAAAATACACTAAAAGTAAAAATTTGGTGCCATTTGAACAACTTTTTATTAGTACGTTTTTTAATTTTTTCAAAAAACTCAATATTTCAAAAATATGCTACTTTACGATTTTTTGTGTAATTTTTTGGCCAAAAAAGGTAGCTTAATTTTGGACACATAAGTATTGTGACAGATCATAATGAAATCCAGATTAAAATGAAATGATAGTATAAAATCTCGAAAACTAAATTTTTTTGGGTACATTTTTTAGGATTAGAGGTTTAGGGTTAGAGTTAGTTTTAAAAAAAATTATAATAAACAAGTATTAATGGGTTTTAGAAAGCTAGCAGGTTAAGTATAGAATGTAGATTTCATTTTAAATTATGATCTGTGACAAGTATTGATGCTATCAGAAGTGGATGAGTTAGATTCTTCTATAATGAGAATATGTTCACTATTTTTGATAGTTTCCTTTATTTGACTAAGGATTTGTCGAGTATTATATAAACTTTGTTTTATTTGTTGATAATTTTGTTTGATTTGTTTATTTACAGAGGTATAGATAGATTAGAAGGGTATAAAGATGTTAAATCTTCTTCAGAATAACTTTCAAGATTAATAGAACTATTGGAATTTTCTGAATTATCAGAATTATTTGTTTCTAAAATTTTTGTGAATGCAGGTGAATTAAGAAATCCACAAGTTTGTTGCCACTTTTCACTTACTTCTAGTACAATCAAATCAAGTTCTTTTGGTGGTTGGTTATTTTGATAACAGATAGTAGTTATTAACTGATGGATATGAGGTACTAAATCTTTAGTTATAGGTAATTGAAATATATCACGAAATATTTTAAGCAGATATATATCGATTTATAACGCATAATCGATTTATATCGATTAAAATTAAACGTTATATATCGATTAACTTGTTATAAATCGATATATATCAAAATCGATTAATAACGAAAAATAGGCAAGTAATCGATATAAATCAATTATTGATTATCATCGAACTAATCAAAATCGCTATATATCGATCATTGTGTTATTAATCGATAATTAGCATTATACTTTAATTTG
>QKWP01002281.1:50412-64630 GCA_003550325.1 Gigaspora rosea
GTTACAGTGAAGATTTTGTCATGTGATATTTATTGACCAATAAAATCAACGGATCAGTTGTCATACCGCTATGCATAATTTATTTCAACCAACCGTTTTTTCGCTCTTCTAAAAAAATAAATGCTAATAAAAAAAAATCAATAATTTTTTTATGAACTTTAATAAATTTTTCTTTTAAATTATGGCGCCCGTGCGATATTTCCATTTTTCTTTTCATGCTTTACCCTTTATTTTTTTAGCATTTATTATTTTTCCATAAGGGTCATAGGCTAGTTTATTATCTACTTTATAAGTAATGATTACCTTTTGTGTCGGATCGATCTTGTTAAGATTTTTTTTGGCGTTTTTGCAATTCGTTTTTTCGTTCTTGAACAATAATATTGGAGCAAGAAAAATTAAATAAAATCGTTTAAATGCACTCAAAATTTGCAGAAGCAGATTTTTTTTTTTAATAGAAAAAAATTTTTTTTGAAGAAAAAAGAATTTTTTTAATCGTATAAATTCTTTTTTATTCGCATAGATTCTTTTTAAAATAATTCTAACCAAACCAGTTTTTAATTTTTTACACCTCAATGAATTCAGTCTTCTTGAGTAAGACTCGGCTCTGGGGACATTATGTCCTCACCGACTCGTTGACTGATTTCATTTTGGTAGATTAAATCATGTTATTCCTTATTTAGAAAAATGCCCCTTTTTTTTAATCATTTTTTTCTTCTTATTTACTTGTACGGCAACAATGGAGGAATCTTCTGAAGGACCAATAAAAAAGAAGCAAAAAAAAACCAACACAAAAAGAACAAGCTTAACCGGTGCTCAGAAAGCTGAAATATGCCACCTAAAGCAAAAAGGAATTAGTCAAGTTAAATTAGCCGAACAGTTTAGCGTTGCTGAATCAACGATTTCAAGTATTGTTCGTAAAAAAGAAAAATGGTTGGCGCTTGATTTAGATTCAAGCAATGCACATCAAAATGACAAAGACCTGGAAAATTTCCTCTGTTAGAAGAAGCACTTGCACTTTGGGTATCAAGAGCAAATACTGCACTACAGACGGTTACGGGTGCAATAATTCAATGTAAAGCAACACAACTCACAGAAGGGCTTGAAGTAACAGGTTTCAATGCTTCTGATGGATGGCTTTCAAATTTCAAAAAACAGCATCATATAAAAGAATACAAGCGTCTAGGTGAAGGTGCAAGCGCACCTCTTGAGGATCTTCCCAGATTTCGCAGTGAGCTGCAAGAAATAATTAAAAAATACAAGCCTGAGGATGTTTATAATGCTGATGAAACTGCATTATACTGGCACTGGCTAATGGCCCGGTTATAGGAAAAAAAAAGCCAAAGATCATGTTACTGTTTTACTTACATGTAATGCAACTGGTGATTACAAACTTCCTCCTTTGTTTATACATAAATATAAAACCCCTCAAGCTCTTAAAAACGTTGATAAATCACTTTACCTGTGTATTATTACTGGAATTCTTCCTCTTGGATGCAAACATCCATTTTTAACAATTACATTAAGCATTTTGATAACCAAATGCGCCTTGCTCGTCGTTCAATTCTTCTTATAGTAGATGGTGCTTCAACTCATGCACTCGAAGACGGCTTTACCCCAACAAATATTAAACTGCATTTTTTTCTTTCACGCACAACAGCACATCTTCAACCGTGTAATGCCGGCATAATTTGGAGTTTTAAGGTTAGCTGATTTAGGTTTTTTTATTATAATTTTTTTTTAAAAAATTGTTAAATTATTTATTTTATATAGGCACATTATAAAAAAGTTTTTTGTGAGGATCGTATAGAATCTTTCGATTTTTTTTTAAAATCTAGTGACCCTCCTGAAGAGTTAACGATTAAAGATGCAATCGATTTTACTGCCGCCGCATGGAAAAAAGTAACTTCAAGTAAGAATTAGTATTGATTTAATTGACTACTATGTTTAGTCGATTATTTAATCGACTAAACATAGTAGTCAATTAAATTAATTTTTAATTAACTAGACTAATTTTCTAACTCTAGGGACGATCCGTAACTGTTGGAGAAAAACTGGCATTTTGCCAGAGGAGTTTTTTAGTGAATTATTTCCGCTTGAGGAACCTGACCAAGCCGATGAATCTGACATTATTGATGAAATTCAAAATTTGATTATGCAATTTCCTCTTGACCAACCTATGGATGCACAAGAATACGTAATTGCTAACAATAACCTTATCATCACTGAAATGCCAACCGACAAAGAGATAATCGGAGCTATTAGGAATCGTGATTGTATTGAGCCAGAAGAAGAAAGCTCATGTAAACAAATATCTCATGCGGAGGCCTTAAGATTTATCCGTGGGATCCTAACTTTTCTTGAGCAACGGCCAAATGGCAGTTTTAAAGTTGATGAATCTATTATCCGGCATTTGGGGAAATTGAAAAAAGAAATAAATTTGAAGCTTATTGCTTCCAAACGCCAAGCCACCTTAGATACATTTATCTATGATACGAATTAGTTCAAATCTTTTTTTTTGATTTTTTTTTTCTAATTTCTTTTTTTTTTCTTTAAAAAATTTTAATATTTGACTTAAAGCGAAATTAGAAGATTAGAGCGAAGCAAAAACAGAAAATTGGTTGACGAAACTGATTGGACAATAATTTTCATTTTCAATTTAATATCGATTGGAATTGGGCTAATCTAGCTTTAGGAAATTTGAAGGGATATTTTTTTTTTTTGCGATTTTTTTTTGTTTTGGATTTTAAATAAACCGAATGCTTTACTTCAATAAAAAGAAAAAAAAATTTATTTTTTCAGATCCATTAATAAATGCTAACGTTCTATGGCTTTATAAATACAATTGTGGCACTACTAATTGGCATTTCAGAAAGGACGCTAATAAGGGGTTTCATAATTAATGATTTGGCATCCGATTTCAGACAAATAAGCGACGTATTTACTTCAAAATGTGTAATGCATGCATCCTATTTTTTTTAACGTATAGACTTATTTACACAATCGTTACTGGTAAATATTTATCAAAACAAAACTAACTTTATTAACGTNAATGTGTGATGCATACATCCTATTTTTTTAATATATAGACTTATTTACACAATCGTTACTGGTAAATATTTATTAAAACAAAGCTAACTTTATTAACGTGTGTATCTATTTAATTCACAGTTAAAATAGAAGTAGGATCTTTTAAACGCCCACTTATTCTCAAAATATGTTAATTATGAAACCCCTTTGGTGCCGTGATCGGTAATAGAATAATAATAATAAGATTGGCAGTTTATATGCATAATAGATTTTTTGAATTTTATTATTTCTCTCGATATAGTGAAGATTTGTCTGTTTAATTATAAACTTCACTATATCGAGAGATTCTCAATATAGTGAATCTCTCAATATAGTAAAGAAATTTTCACAGCTCGAGGTCTTTACTATAACGAGAGTGACTTGTATACAGTATAATAGTATTGTTATTCCTGATTTTTAATCTGATATCTATTGATTATTACCGATTATTATCGATTACTATCTTAATCGATAGTTCTCGTCAGGGGGATTTAAATCGATTACTATCCAATAATGATAAAAATTGATAGTAATCCCTGTGTAAATTTTGGTAATGTATGTTCTTAAAGTAATCAACAGTATAAACAGAAATGTTTTCAGCCTTATAGGTAGGATTGAACCAATTCCAAAATCTATAAAATTCTTTGGTAATATAAATCATTTGTTGGATGACAAGCAGAACAACTGGAATCAGGTCTTTTATGATACTTCCTTCTACTTATGACTTAATTTGTTTCATGTAAGAAAGTTATTTGTTGTTTATATTGATCAATATTCATAAAGATTTTTAATCAAAGTAGATGAAAAAACTATGCAGTTGTCAATATTTAAATAGATCATTAATGCTATTGGGTGATTTGATATTATTGTTTAATTCTTCTTCATAGAGTTTTAATTGGCATACTGGTAAAGAGTATATATACATTGAGGCAAAAATTTGACTTGTGTTGTAGTAGCAGTTAGATATAAAATACCTTGAGGATTATCTGGAGTGGAAAATTCTAAATAGTCAATAGTTTGGTAAGATAGTGATTGGAATTCTTGGTTTGTTGTACCAAAGATTCTCAAATATAGGGTTCAGATTATCGTTTCTTCAAGAAAAGTTAGAAAATTTTAAGTATTTAAATAAAATATCAATTTGTTTAGAGTTTAAGGAGATCCGAATTGTAGTTGGTCAATAGCAGTTTTAAGAATGTTAATTAGATTGTTATATTCCTTGTTAGTAGGAATATGATTCAAAAAATACCAAGCGAAGTCAAAATATTTTTGTGAGAAAGGTTGTATAAAAAAATTATAAAAAAAAATAAAGTTAGCTAAAAGAAATAGTTGCAAAGAAAAATTTTGGGTATTCAAAAAAAAAATTATAAATCCTAATAAGAAAATAAAATATAAGTTGGAAATCACATTAATATAAAAAGTTTCCACTTGTTTTGCAATCAACTCTTTCCGACGATCCCTCGTACCAAATTTTCTCATAAAAATTTGACCTATGCAAACTTTGAAGTTAGTATATTTGTACATAACAAAAGCTTTATCTAGAAGCGTCTTGGATAAAGAGTTTTAGATCGGATATGAGACAACTGAAATAGAGCTGAAAAAGATTTCTCCTTTTGGGTTTGGCTCTCTGGGTGGAAGTCTTTGTTACTATAGAAAACGTAGTAGGGCAACAACCCTGAAGTTTTTTGTCAAAAGCTATGGAGGCTTAGGCAGAAGTAGTCTTTTGATCAGATATATTATTCTTCAAAGCATAACTCTTACGCTCTTTACAAGTTTGGTACTCTTTCTATTTCTTCTTGGGCTTTTCAAAATTTCACCAAAAAGTGGGAAATCCAGATTACCCCCTCCAAAAGATCGATAATGTTTACTTCATCCAAATTGGGAAGGCGCCTGCCTAATCTGATTCAAGTTACGAGAGTTTCCGGTCTAAAGAAATAAACAATAATGACACGTGAAGTCTTTTGAAGGAAAATCTGACATGAAATTTCTTTTCAGAAGGTTCTATTAGGCGCAAGTTTCTCTATGGGTTTTTTCTACGGGTTTTTTATGATTAAACCTATTTTATATATAATGCTTAGATGATATAGAGTAGAGAATTACTCGTTTAGTATATTATATAATTTTTACAATATAGTACAGGTTTAATAGTACACTTTTCAGTTCTGTTATTGTTTTTTTTTTGTTTTTTCTATTTGTGTCTTCCTTTATTTTTTTTTTTTTTTTTTTTTTTTGGTTAGTCGTTTAGATTGAAATGTTTTTTCCCCTTTTATTTCCCCTTGTTTTTCATTTACTTGTTTTATTTTCTTTTAGGATAAGATTATTCTATTTGGTTGTGTAGGTAGGAAAAATTTAAAAGAGTTAGTCTTTGACAGGGCTGACAAAGTCCCTAATTCAATAGATATTTATATCTATGGGAATTAGTGCGACAGGTCGCATCTGGGCACGGTTTTCGCAGCCGGATTATATTGGAACTTACAATCTATGGGTTTTATTATATGTATAACTTAGGTTATTATATGTAAACTAATTAATAAAGTACTAGCGAGACTGTCAAAGTTTAAAAAAAAAAAAAAAAAAATATAAGAAGTTTCAGGTCCTGGCATTGTTGCCAAAACTGTAATATAGTAATCCTTGGCCAAAGAATAACTATATTACCTAACTTAAGGGAGCTTCCAGAAATTAGCTGATTTTTGTTTACTATAAGCCTACCCTACCCACCCACACCTGATACTCCAATTAGCCAATCAGATTTGACAATTATTAAAAAGTTAAATATAACATTTAATAGTAAATAACTTTTAATCTACTGGACCAAATTTGATGTTTCAACTACCAAAATAATCCTCTCAATGAGAGGATTCTAGCAAGCCCAAAATTGTTAAAATCCAATCACAGAATCCTGTGTAGTATTACAAGTTGGCTAGAGCAGCCGCGGCTAAGGTGGCTTAGCCAGCTAAGCTAGCTGATACAAATGTATTGGCTGGCTAATATGGCTAAGGGTATGCCATTTACGTGACAATAGGGTGGTGCCTAGTACCGGTAGGGTAATATATGAAGATCATTAATTTAGCTATATATTTAAATAAAGTTAAATTGCTGACTAGTATTTAAATAGTTAAATTGCCGATTACATCATATCGTTATTATTAATCAATTTTTTGTTTTGCATCAAATAACTCGTCATATAAGATATTTTCCATATTCTGCATTATTTGCATAGAGCCGTATAATTAAATTTTTTAAAAAAACACTTATCGAACTAAATTTACATTTATTGACACAAATACAGTATCTAACGAAAATCTATACTATTTTTTTTTTAACTTGAAGCTCTCAACTAGCTCTACATAGTAAAAGAGCTATTTTTTTTGATAGTTCGTTAAAATAATTAAAAAATAGCTCTATTACCATGTAGAGCTAGTTGAGAGCTTCGTTAAAAAAAATTTTTATACACTATTTAAATATACGGCCTATAAAAAATCTGATATTAATGATCATATTAGGTATTTTCAAATTTTTTTTTTTCAACAAAATCCGAGTTCAGCTTTTGTTGGTTATAAAAGTATATTTGAAAATACCTATTATTACCCTAAATAATAATTAATTTAATTAGTTGAGGCCCCACCCTAACATGACAAGTATATATAATAATAGGCGAATCAAATAGAACGCAGATTCATAATCCAAGCCTTTAACTATAATAACTATTCACTGAATATATATTGTTAGAGTGCCAAAAGTCTTTTCTTCAAAAAATAAACTTTTTTTATTTCGTATTGCTGTTTGAAATACTTCCAGATCTTTGAAAGATCTGTTATATTTTAGAAGCGTTAAAGCATTCCAGAAAATCAGAAATAAAGGTATATGTTATGATTTTTATTATGAAAGCTAAAGGTTCCATATTTCAAATAAACTAATCATATAAATGCTTACTTTAATAATCTATATAAAATGTTTTATATTTTTAGCGCAAAAAAAAAGTATCAGAAGTTTCTTTTATGTTCTATTTGGTCTACCTGAGAAAGTTCAAAAGTTTTAAAATGTTTTAAAAAAAAACTCTAGAACTACAATGCTCTATACATTTACCAAGTTTATCGTTCTTACTATTGCTTATTTAAACTATCTAAAATTCAAAATTTTTTTCATTAATAGAAATACTCCATATTCAAAGCTATCTTCCTTTCGATTGTTTGTAAAGTATGTGCGAATTCTAAATTTAAGCCAAACTCGGGTATATACTATAAATTTTGGAGTTTTCCTTAAGAAAAATATATCATGAACTGTGTCTGGGTCTAATTGATTTCTCTTATCGGTAAGTGTATTGCCTGCATTCAAAAAGATTCTTTTTGAAGGAACTGACGTGGCTGGGAAAGCCAAATATTTTCTTGCCAGTTGAGAGAAAAAAGGAAATAGTAATTTGTGTTCATTCCACCAGGTTAATGGATTAACCTTACTATATTCTTCGTCTTTAATATGATATTTAGGAATTTGAGGTAGATTATCATAAAGAGCCACTTCTTTTTCAACCGAGGATGAATTTTCATTTTCAATTAAAATATCATTATCATCATCATAAAATGAAGCGAAAAAGAAGAATTAGTGCTTGATGATTCTGTTTCTTGAATAGACGTTGATCGTTCCTGGCTACTATATAAAGTATAAAGATAAGTAAGAGTTTCATTTTTTTTAGCAGATGTTATATAACTCATTTTTTTGAATCTTGGATCTAAAAAATAAGCTATAAGGCTATTAAGTGATGGTTCAAACCATCTTGATAGCATTGATTCATTAATTTTATGGCAAAAAGCTTTTACTGTTATCGATGTTATTGTTGGATAAAAATCTCGTAAATGGTGTGAAAGCTTAATAAGGGTAGGTATCATCATTCCTAAAGTAGGATATTGATTTTCTCCAATATATCCTGTTGCTTGTGCAAAAGGATGTAAAAGTTTTGCTAATTCGTCTAATGAATTCCATTCTTCAGTTGATAAGAGAGTTTCTGAAAGTTTCAAACTATCTTGCCTTTCTTGTAGATTAACACTTTGCCTTAAATCATCAGCTAACTGTATAATAGCATTATTAAGAAGAAGAAGATTTTTTAAAAGGTTGTAAGTTGAACTCCAACGAGTTCTAGTATCACTTGAAAGGGGGTTGACTGGATGCTGTGGATTTAATTCGGCTTGTAGTCTGCGAAGTTTTTCACGATATTTATCCCGATTTACAAAATTATTTAACATTTTTGCTTTATTAATTAAATTATCAACTTCTTTAATATTAAATCCGTCTCCTAATGCAAGCTGAATTGAATGTGCTGTACAGCCTGCATATAGGGTTATAAAGTAATTCAATTTTATGTAAGTATTAAATTTTATTAAATTATTTTGTATCAATTACATTTTTAATAAATTAATTCGATAGTAGAGATTTTTTATCAATTATTATTTTTAATAACAAAAATTTAAATTTTAAATTCGTATTAGGGATTGGAACTGCCTAAAATTTTTCTTAAGCATTTAATCGTTTAACCGCTTAACCATTTAATTTGATCGGCATTAAAATAAAATAATTCTGCCTGGAACTATAGAAAAATTTTTAAATGGTCAAACGGTTCCAATTTTAAATTCGTATATAGCTCTTGGAGAAAATATACACAAGAAAATTATAATTTGTAAGTTTAATTATATTTTTTTAAATTTAAAAATTATGTTTGTTTTAATTGATAAAATCTTAAAAACAAAATTTAACAAAGTTTTATATAATATTAGAATCTAATTGTTATAATATAGTCCTACCTATATGCTCGATATTGAGCTGATCCATTGCTTTAGTCATCGAAGATGCATTATCCGTTGAAGCTCCAAAGAGTTTATTATATAGACCCTACTGGTCAAAAAGTTGTCAACAGAAATCTTCAATCTGATCTCCTGTATGAGGGTAATCGAACTTTTGAATCGTAAGAAGAGCTTGGTATAAAGTAAATTCAGGACCGATCCAATGAATAGTTACTGCAATATATGGTTGATGAAATTGAGACCACAGATCCGTCGTAAAGCAAAAGGAATCCATCGTTGTTTGTAATAGATTTTTAAGTTGTTGCTCAGCAAAAAGCACTGATTGCATTAATTTTTCTTTTAACTGATCAATGCAGGAAAACATAAACCTTGGTTCGCATTCAAGAATCATATCTCGAAAGCAATTATTAGTGGTAGCATAAAATGATTGGAGATCATCTACAACCCATGCTAAAATACGATTTGTAATTTTATCACGTTTTCAAGATGATAAGAGTGTTTTTTTATTTAAAAAGTCATGCAACGATGATTGATTTGAAGCTATATTAATTAATTGATTATTGTTATTATTTGTTTCAGGGGCAAAATTCTAAGAATTTGGCGTAAATGAGATTTTAAGTTTCCTGTGCCAGTTAATAACGCATATTCTTGATTACAGGTATCTTCATTACCATCTTCATTTGTTGTTTTAACTTTGCAATATATTTTTTTTTCAACTTTATTTCGTCTAAAATAATACCATACCCAACTTTTACTAGGTCTTAATTTTTTGTTGTGTGTAAAAGCCTTTTTTTTTTTAATTCTTTTGCCTAGACTATTAGTAATAACAGTAAAGCCATTATTTTGTGATGTGGATTGTTCAGATGAGCTTGAGTTTGATTCAATGTCTGGGTCGTTTGGATTCTCTGATATATCTGACACATTTGATTCATTTGACAAAGCTATAATATCATTGTTATAAGAATCAAGCTGATATTGATCGTCTAATGACATTTTGATACTAAAAAATTTGTTTACAAAACATAGAAATTTTTCTATCACAGAACAAAAAAAATCAAATTATTTTAATTAATTTCATCATCATCTTTATTTATTTATATTTAATTACATTATATTATATATTAACTAATTATTTTTTTTATAAATACATATTTGATTAAGGGCGTTCTCAAGCATCTACCTCAATGGACTTAATAACGAATTTGATTAGTCTGTTTGATCAAAATAGCCAATCAGGTTTTTTATTGAATTCATTGAGTTGAGAACGCCCTAAAGGTATTTTCAAGCACCTGCCTTAATAGACTCAATAACGAATCTGATTAGTTAGTTTAATCAAACTAGTCAATCAGATTTTATTGAATTCATTGAGGTGGGTGCTTTAGAACGCCCTAATTCATGTTATTAGCAAGCGATTGATTGTTTTAAAACTTCACAATTAGAATTAGATATATAATTGTTACTTTTTGAATAGCTATGTATAGCGACAAGCCAAATGTGGATATTGCAAATTTTTGTCTATACACTTCGCTAAAGAAATAGATTTGGCCAAGGCAGCCCCAAAGTGGCGGCATCTTACAGCATGATAATCATACCATACAGAGTAATTGGCTTTTTGTAAGATAGTCCTGAAATATGACACTAATAGATGTAGGGAAGCCCCATGATCGTTCATTTTTATGGTCGTGCAAGATGATAATATTATTTTGGAGGATTCTTTGGCTAACTCAAAAAGATAACAATTGTATGTATAATTTTGGTACTTTTCTGAATGGCAAAAAAGACAGTATGGTGTAATAATTACCATGAACAATAGTAGTGCATATATTTATGTACGCATATATACATATACTTGCATCTGCTATTGTTCATGAGTTTATATTAGCTTCGAGTAGCAATGGGACTTTCTAATTATTAATTATGAATTATGTACGTATTAATGGATAGGATTTACCTGTACTAGATCTAGACATTGTACTAAATTTAGTACATAATTAAACTTAATTATCTATTAATTTTTAAAATTAACTACTTAATTAAATATTTTTTAATAATATTTTAACTTATGGGCTACTTGTTTTAAAAAACTGATAGCTTTACATAGCTTTTTAAATTTTGTATATTTTTTTTAAAATTCGCATTTGCTAGTTTAACCTAGTTTTTAGCACATTTACTAGTAATTTTACAAAAGATTTTTGATTATAAAAAATTTTTTACTAAATAAATTTATTTAAACTATTAATAAAATTATAAACATAAGTTTGTTAGTTATAATTATAAAATTTTATTTAGGATTAGATTAATATATAAGAAGTAATCTAAATTTGAAATTTTTGCTAGTAAATACTATATAACTAAAATATCCAATTTATATATAAAAATTAGATGTAATTTTTTTAAAATTTAAAGTAATATAACTTGAGATATACTAATTTAGGATTAAAAAAATTTTGTAATTGAAATTAGATAATAAATATTTATAATTTTGATTAAGAATTTAGAAAATTTAATTAGCAAAAAAATTTTTAAACTCTAGCTAAACTCATATGGCTTACTATGTAAAGTAATAATTTGTAAAAATTTTTAAAAAAAGCTTATAATATAAGTAATAATTTTTATAATATAACTAATAATAATATTTTTTTATAACAAGCCTATACAATTTTTTATTTATTAAAACTTTTAATTTGCCAAATATATTAATAAATTATAATTATAACTGACTTTACAAATGTACGAAATCTAGTACATTAGAAATCACAAAAAATACAATATATAAAAAAAATTTTTTTATAAAATTTTTTCATTAATTTAAAAAAAAATACTGCTAAACTATTTTTGAATACTTATTAGATTTTTGTATATAAAAAAAATTAAGCTATTAATTTTTTTAAATTTTTAATGCATTTTTTAAAATGTACTATATTTCGTACAAAAGGGTAAATCCAATCCATTAACTAAAAAATTAATTAATAAATTAACAATATTTTCTAAGCTAATTATCTAATATGCATAAAACATCTTCGTAGAAAATGAATCAATAGTTTTTTTTTTTATGGGAACTATTATTGATTAATTTTTATCGCTACAAAATCATTTTTATATTAGAGTATATAAAAAAATATATTTTGATTTGCTGATTATACATTCTATCGATACTTTCTATGCATATTAGATAATTCATTTATTAATTGTTAAAAATGATTAACTATTTCATGATATTAACAATTAATAATTAGAAATTCCCATCATTAGCTTGAATATACAGGAACTTGAGACTAGAGTCCCACCCAATCCAGTTTGCATTTATTCGAATAATTATCAGATATTCGGATATCCATTTACTAGGACCCCAGACATCTCTCATATAGGTCATAACTGATCTGCATGAATTTAGACGTTTTTGCTACTCCTAAAATCAAGTAAATTTGCTAAAAGTTTGATTATTACATATAAATTTTATAGTAATTTGCTAAAAACTAAATTATAACATCTAGCATCAGGTAAATAAATATAGTGCAATAAAAATTTGCGCAAATCTGCAGCCCATTAAAGAATTTTTTAATTTTTTGCACAGCTCTTTAAATAGTAGGGACGAATATAGCATGATAGTTAGGATAAACGTAGTGCGATAGTACAAGCGAACATAGTATATAATTAGATTTTAATATAGTATTATTTAGATTCTTAATTTTAAAAATTAATAAATAAATATAAAAAAATTAAGAGCAATTCTAATGACCATCTCGGTAAAACCATCTCTAAAATCGACTAATAGAATTTTTCGATTTAATTTTTTTTTAAAAAAATAATTACATAACTATTATTATTGCACGCATTATTGGGGTCGCGGTATACTATGTAAATCAAAACTACGGTATATGTGGTGTCATATAAAAATCTATTATCGAACTTTTTCAAATTTTAAATAGAGGTACTGCCCTAACGGTTCGATAGTTTTGAATAAATTTTCGCAAAGACTAGTATTATATCTCTACAAACAAGGCTATAGAATCATTCTATTTATTTAAACATGAAAAAACTGTAATATGCTACATGTTTTTTTCTTAAAAAAAGTAGCAAGTCTGTACAGTAATATGCTACGTGTTTTTTTTTTAAAAAAAAAGTAGCAAGAAAGGGGTAAATTTAGTTTCGTATTTAAAGAAATGCTTTATAACTTTGTTTGTAGAGACGTAATACTTTTCTTTGCAAAGTTTTATCCAAAACTATCGAACCATTAGGCTGTACATCTTTTTAAAAATTTGTATTAATTATTAAAAAAATTCGATAATAGATTTTTATATGATACTATATATAGTTTTAATTTACATAGTATACCGCACATCCCAACGCATCATGTTATAAAACAACTGTCTAACTATCAACGATTTAAGTATCCTAACCCTAACCCTAATCATCATCTAACTATTACAGTACTACCGATTTAACTACCCTAACCCCAACCATCTAACTACTAATGATCTAATCTAACCCTAACTATAATAATATCCAAATGATACTAACCAAAGCAACATCCTTGGGCATACGTGCACAGGCGAAAAAAAAAGAAAACTAAAGACAAAATCCACCATCAGCAGCGATGAACCATACCACTAATGAAATCCTCAAGACCATCAGTATATCACAAAAAAACGACACCAACCGGAGTAACATTCATGAATGCTATATGAGAGAAAACAAGAAACGTTAGCTGACTTGTACACAGTCAAAAAAAAAACAAAATCCACCACTAGTAGCGACGAACCATACTACTGACAATCCTCAAACTACCATAATGTCGCAAAGAAACAACACCAACCAAAGCACTACGTGGGAGAAAGAAAGGAGCATTAATTAATTTGTACACGGGTAAAAAAAAAGAATCTAATGAAAAATTCACTATTAGCAGCAACAAACCGTATTGCCGGCGAAATCCTCAAGACCACCTGAGCAGTGAAAAAAAGAACAACCAATAGTAAAATCAACCACAGACGACAACGAACCACTCCACTGATGATACCACAACAACGATGTTGAAAGAATGAGTGCCATCAAACAATCTGGGATGGTATTTAATAAAATGAATGGTCTTTATTACAGTTAATTTTATTGCAGTATTGTATAATCCTGGACTGTATTTATACGTATGATCGCCAATGATTGGCCGATCATATTATAAAAAAATTTTAATTAAAAAAAAAACTTAATTATATAATAAAAAAATTAAAAATAATTTAATAAAACATTTAAATAAATATTTAATAACAATTTAAATAAGAAATTCTCTTTTAAATAATAAATAATTTAAAGAAATAAAAAAAAACCGTTTATAAAAAAATTTAAAAAAAAATAATAAAATATTTAAA
>QKWP01002282.1:17352-75668 GCA_003550325.1 Gigaspora rosea
ATAAATTTATGTAATCTACTTGTATGTATATTTTTTTTTTATCACACGTTAATTCACGTTAATTACCTGGCCAAATCCCGTGCCATTTGGACTAGTAAAGTGTTGCAAAACCCGAGTCATTAACGGTCCATTTTGTACGGGCATACGGTCCACTACGGGCCAAAAATCCGTGCCAATCCAAGCCTCCTATGTACCAAATACGGGTTTAATCTGTGCCACCAAAGCCCGTGCCTTTACTCCCCAACCCATACCTTTACGGGCAATTTTTCTTATAGGGTAAGCAAAAGAATTTGAAAAAATCGTTATATTTAATTGTTTTTTCACGTATAGTAAAATATCGATCCAATTCTATGGCTTGTATTAATTCCAATAGTTCGTCAATTTCTTTATCCAGAACTTTAGTAAAACCTTATTCGGATAAGTGTCTTTAAAAGAATATTTATTTTTTAATTTTGATGTTGTTGATGTGAAAATCTTAGTATGTCAAACATAAAACAATTGTGAGAACAATCATAATTTCGTCTTTATGTTCTTTAATTCAGGCTCGCAGACGAGTTAATTTACTAGAAGTTCTGGTCACATTTTATCCTGATTGGTAATAAATTAGTTTGGTCATAAATATAATTGCTTCGAATAATTACCAAGTAATTATTTCCCTTTTTTAAGAAGAAGAAAGGGGAAATACTCCTGGTTAGCCTCTTTTTATGCCACAAGTCGCGGAGAGAGCCAAAACCATGAAGCATTTTCTTTTGTTGAGGGAGAGAAATTTAGCCACAAAAACTTCCAACTAGTTATTTTTTTAACCAAGAAAGCAAACCTGCAACTAAAGCCGGAATTAAATAAAAAAATAAAATTTCTATTTAATTCGATTTTTGCTTACAATTAATATAAAAAAAATTTTTTAATCGATCAATATATACACTTATTTGATCGATCAGCATTATCGATTATTGATTAACTTATTTTTGCTCGAGCTCATTAATTGCTGCTCGATCATTGCCCTAAATTGATCAATGATCGAGTATATATAATTGATTCCATTCACTAATCAAGGGGTCCTCTTTGGCACTCTAACATTTGTTACAAAAATGAAGATACAACTAGCCACACATACAACTTTTGGTTGTCTAATTTAAATAGTCTGCTTAAAAGTTCTATACTAGCTGTATACCTGTAATCCAACTTGGGATTGCCTATTTAAACTTTTTGATCTCTGTTTCTCTTGCTAATTCTACTTGTTTTACTAGTACAGTCCTCCATTATATTAGTTAGTCGAGATCAGTTCTAGATGCTATTGATGAATATTCTTTTAGAATTACTTTATTCTCACAGGACGCTTGGTAGAGCATTTTTTGTTCTATACAAGTATTATCTACTTTTCGGTAACTTACATATTCACTGAGGCTTATACTTGCGATTAAGTGTACTTTTGAACTGCTACCATTATCTACTTTTGCTCTTGTAAGGGTTGCTTTAACCCAGTACTCATCTCTATCTTTTTACTAGTCCTTATACTGATATGTTCTGGATTTCCAATCCAGTTAGCTTAGAAGGGTTGATCTATCTGGTATTAGATGCCACTTGTGGTTTTTTTTTTCTTGGTCCCTACTTATAGCATAGGTTGTAGCTAGGTTGTGAATGCCATTTCTGAGGGTTTAGTCATTCAGTTTTTCAGCTTCGGTTTCTAATATTCCAGTTTTGGTAGCACTATTAAAGATCTTTGCAATCTTCTTATTTGGAACTTGCCAAATAGGTTTCTGTTTCTTTGGTTTTTTTTGGATTTTTTGTATAATGATATACAACTACACCCAAAAGCTCCCATTCAAAATAGTGTACCAAGGCTGCAGATAATATATCAATTGATAAGAAGCAATTACTGGAACACAAGGTTATTTTTTTCAAAGTATCACTAGTAGAATTTGAACCCTAAACCTGCCGCTTGGGGTGACAACTTATCAATGTCTCTAAGTTGCCATACCTTTTTTGTTGTTTTTTTTAATTTACAAACTTTTTTTTATTTTTGTATAATATTACTATTTGTCATTGGTATTGTTAGGGATGTAAATAGACATAGTTTAATCCAAAATTATTGTCTAATTGCCTAATAGTCTATTGGAAATTCTATTAGTCTGATGCTTTATATCTATTAGTCTTAAACTAATTGTTTTTTATATATTAGCATTTAAAATTAATCAATCAGATTGTTTTAAATTATATACCATAAACTGCTATATAAACTCCCTATGATAGTAAACCCACTATGTATCATGCCCAAGTCTACAATAGGTTGAGATTTTTTAAAAGATAAAAGACCCGGGTATACTATAGGATCTAAAATGATAAAAGACTTGAGTATACTATAGAATAAATATTTGGATAGCTTGAAAATAAAATGTAATTCGTATTACTTGTACTATATTTATATTGACTAGTACTAGACTTCCTATTTGTACAATAAACCCATGGGTCTACTATCGGGTTTAAAATTGTGAAAATGTAACAAACACAGGTTTTTTATATGGCAGTTTGTAGTAGTAATTTTTCTTTTGTCTAATAAGGGCGTGACATTTATTAGGTAATATGTTAGAGGGTAGGGGGTCAAGAAAAATCTTACCTTAGTTAAATTTGATTGGCCAAAGTTCTATTTATAGATCTTACCTGGGGGTGGGGTGTAAGCCCCTATAGTAAATGGATATTAGGTAATAAATATCAGCGCCCTAACTTAATTAAAACTATTAGACTGTCTATTGAATCTATTGGCTTGTTTATTGTCTATTTACAATTCTGGTATTGTCATTGTTAGTGCTTTTTTTGTTGTTGGTATTGTTATTAGTTGGTTTTGTTATTGGTTTTATCATTGGTTTCGTGTTGCAATTTTTGTTGTTGTACTTTTACTTGTTATAAGTAAGGCATGCATATTATTAGTAAGGTGTCGCTTTTGCTAGTACAATATTGTATTTGTTAGTTCATTAATAGTGGTTTATTTATTTTATCTATTGTCATTTTATTATGTTTTTAACTTTCTTGTATTACTGTTTATTTGTAGTATTTAATATTGTTTTGTTATTAGTATTATTATCTTGTTATATTGTTTTAACATTTGCTACAGTGCGGGAACCCTTAAATCAACAAATGAAATTGATAATTTTTAAACCATTATAAAATAATAACTAGTATAGCTAGGACAATTTTTTTCTATAAAAATATAAAGAAGACTTTAAGAATAAAGCTATAGAATTTGTTTTTTAATTTATTAAGTTTAACTAGATCTGAAAAGGCTTAAAGTTAACTATTTTTATTAATAAACGTAAAATTTAGCCGCTATAATTTTGGCCAGAATTACCATAATGCCAGCAAGAATTAGCAGAATTATAAAAAAATTTTTAAAAAAATTAAAATTTTTTTTTTTATACTATATTTTTGTGTTTTTTTTTTTTTTTATTAGCAAAATTTTCTGCAATTTTATTGGCTTTGACCCAATTCAACCCAACCAACCCAAAATTTGGCTGCACATAGAACTAGTTGATTTAAGGATTCCTGCACTGTAGGTATTGTAACTAGTAGAGTTATCTATAGATACTGTAATTGATATTGTTAATGGGTCAAAATTAGAAAATAGAGTATAAAAATTAGTGTTAGATAGTGAAATTAGAAATGGAGTTAGATAATTATATAAGATTAGGATAGAGATTAGATTGTAATATAAAATTAGTATTAAGGTTAGTTAATATTACTGATTAGGCCACTCCAATTTAATTCTTTGTTTAATATAACAAGTTTAAAATTTTTTAGAGAAGAGGGGACTTAAACAACAAATGATTAGGTTCGGTTTGGGTCCGGCCAGAATCAGAATAGGTCTGGTTCAGGTCAGGTCCAGGATCGGTCCAGACTCAGACTCTAAATTTTATACAAACTGGTCTGAGTCTAAATATACTTATATTTATTTTTTGGTGCTAACAAGTTTACTTAGTACATAAAGTTAGAATTAATTAGTAAAATTTTATGAATCATAAGATTTTATAGAATTTTATTAATAAAATTTTATAAAATCTTATAATACACAAATTTTTATTAATTAATTCTAACTTTATGCACTAAGTAAACATATTCAGCACCTAAAAATGCATCAAATCGGCAGAGTTATTTTTATTTTACTTAAAATTTGGAGAATAGATGCATAATTTTGGATTTTGATCAAAAAAGTCAAATTTAAGCATCTTTTCTCCAAATTTCAAGTAAAATAAAAACAATACTGTTGATTTAATGTATTTTTAGGTTCTAAACACGTTTACCTAGCGCTATAAGTTAGAATTAATTAGTAAAAAATTATGAATCATAAGATTATATAGAATTTTATTAATAAAATTCTATATAATCTTATGATTCATAATTTTTTACTAATTAATTCTAACTTATTTCACTAAATAAACGTGTCCAGAGCCTAAAAATACATTAAATTGGCAGTATTGCTTTTATTTTACTTGAAATTTGGAGAAAAAATGTTTAAATTTGACTTTTTTGATCAAAAATCCAAAATTATGCATTTATTCTTCAAATTTTAAATAAAATAAAAAAAATCCTGCTGATTTGATGCATTTTAGGTACTGAATATGTTTACTTAGTGCATAAAGTTAGAATTAATTAATAAAATTTTGTGTATTTTAAGATTTTATAAAATTTTATTATGATTCATAAAATTTTACTAATTAATTCTAACTACATGCATTTAATAAAATTCTATAAAATCTTATGATTCATAAAATTTTACTAATTATTTTTAACTAACTTATATAATGTTTCTAGGTTTAGCATGACTGTATCATGCAGCTACTCTAATTTTGGTGATTTTTTTGTATGGATTCATTTTAGTAATATGAAAAGTGAAATTTGAATCTAAAAGTTATATATATATAGGAGTGAGTCAGTAGAAAAGGGTCAAATTTATTAGATAAATTTGTCCCTTTTCTACTGACTCACCCATATGTTGTTTAACCCACCTCCTATAATTTGCTCAATCTAGAGGGGGGTTATGTTAAATATAGATTCAAATTGGAGCAGCCTTAGTACTAGTTATACTACTAAAATTAATTTTTGAAAAAGATCTATTTTGGGTTCATTAAAATAAATTAAAATTTTTTATAAAGAAAAGCAAATAAAATTTATAGGATTTAAGAATTTAGTGCACCCTGCACTGTAGTGCACTCAATAGTAACAAATACAAACAATAATTAGAGTTAGAGTTAGGTTAGGATTAGGGTTAGAGTTAAAATTAGAGTTTTAAGGGTAGAGTGTAATGACGTTATTTTTATTATGAAACTTATTGTTATGATTATCAGTTATACAAAATTACTAATACTAATATGAAATTGAATATTCTAGATATTTTGTTTACTATCAAAAACTGGTTTTAACTTGTTTTGTACCGTCGCAAAAAAAAATTTTCTGTTGCAACTATTGCTAATTTTTTGACATATTTTTTAAAAAAATTAAATATAAACTATTAAATTTTTTGCATCGAAATGAAAATTCAGATATTGAAAATACTATAAATCTATTTTTTTTTCAATGTAAACAAAATGAATTTTATTTAGCTATAGTAGTAAGTTTTTGTATGCTATAATACATAGTACAGCAATTTTACTATTACTAAAAATGATTAATATACACTCTACCCTTAAAATATTAGTAAAATCGTGAGAGGAGCATTTTTTGTTAGTAATACAACAGAGTTACTCTAGTAAAATTTTGAGATACATAAAGGGGATACACCATAGTGCAGTGCACTAAATTTTAAACCCCAAATTTATATATTTATGTTTTTTATAATTTTGTTTATTCAAAAAAAGTATCAAAAAATTTTGGGTTTTATAGATCAAAAACAATTTCAGAATCAAATTTTAATTTTAGATTTCAAACCTGAACCAATTTTATTCTTATGTATAATTAGTACATATTTGAGTTTTAAAATAATATAATATAAATAAAAATAATTATAAAATAATAATAAAATATATAGGGAGGAACTCTTTCTGACGATCCTTTGTACCAAAATTTTCAAGAACTCCGACCTATGAAAAACTCTATAGTTAGTATATACAAATATAACAAAACTTCACCAAGCTGTTATCAGGTACAAAGTCCATTCACTAGATGTTCTGTGCATGAAATAGGATGAAACAGACTTGCAGACTTTTAAGTGAGGCACCTTGGCAGGCTTTGGTACTAGGGTTCCGCAATTTGATTTGATCTTCAAATATTTGAATCAAATATTTGATCAAATTCAAATTTAAATTTGACTATATTTGATTTGATCAAATTCAAATATGGCCAAATTAGATTTGATTTGACAAATATTTGATTTGATTTGAAAATTACTATTAAAAATTCAAATTCAAATCAAATTCAAATTCAAATATTTAAATCAAATCAAATTCAAATCAGGGTCAATTTGATTTGATCAAATTCAAATTGATCCAATATTTGATTTGATTTGAATTTGAGGAACCCTATTTGGTACTATTGAGCAAAGAAGTAGTAGAGAAACTCTAGAGTTTTGTCAAGTTCTATAGATATGAAAATAGAAGTAGAGACCTGGTTAAATATACTATTCTATATAGCGTAACTCCTACAAATTCCTTTTGTTTTGGTACTCCCTATGACGTTCCTTGGACTTTTCAAAATTTCAAAAAGTGAGCAATTCAGCTTACCCTCTCCAAAAGATTAGCAGTGTTGACTCCTTCCAAATTGGAAACGCGCCTACTATATTGGAATCAAGTCATGAGTGAAATTGGGTCCTTTGAGTTAAACAATGAATAACACATGAGATGTTTTGAAGTAAAAGTCGAAATAAAATTTCTTTCTAGAATGTTCTATTAGGCGTGTTTTTTCTTTCTTTTATTTTTTTATATTGTACATATAATACTTAGGCGAGGTGATTCCTTGCACAGTATTATATAATTTTTATCGTTGAGTATAAACGTAAATAGTGCTATCATAGCCGTTTACTTTTTGCTCTCCTCTTCTTTCTTTCATTTTTATTTTTACTTTGTTGGTTTTGTCTAGGTTGTATAGTTTTCCCTCTTTTTTATATTTTCCTTTTATCTTCTATATATGTTTTCTTTTTCTGGTAGAATCCTGCTACTCATAAAGTTAGAAAAAGAGGTTTAAAAAGTAGGCGGTTATGTTAGACAGCAAACTCCAATCAGTGATTCAGAAATTCCAAACCTAACGAAGTGAAGGGTTTTATGATGAGAGAAATATTTAATATAGCAGGTTACTCTTAAGGATTTTTATAACACCTGGGTGAGTCGCATTTTATAATTTTAGCTAACATAAAGTAGGTAATTATTTTGTACTGGTATTACATACATGATGATAAATAAAATTGCAATATGACTGCTAAATATAAAAAAAAATAATAATAAAATATATATATTTATTTTTAACTTTTTTTAATGATTACCTGTGCCAAATTTTCTAATAAACAAAAAACAAAAAAATTTTGCTAAAGCATTGTCTATACTATTAAAAGTATAGTAAAATAATACAGGAAGGCAGTTTTTACAAAGATCAACCTTTTGCTTCCATTAAAAACTCTTTTGTATATTTGATTACAAGCCAAAATCATCCTTTTACAAGATAACTAGCAGGAGGTGGCACCTTTGTACAAGAAATTTTGGTAGAGTTTGATGCTAGTTTGATATACTTTATCAATGAAATAACCTATAATAAAACAAAAAAAACAACAAAAAATAAGTTATTCTAACTATATGCTCTTTTAAATTTGTTACAGGTGACATTTTTTGTTCTTTTGAGCTTTCAAAATTTCAATAAAGTGGGCATTCTAATTTACCTTCTCCAAAAGATTAGTAGTTTTATTTCTTCCTATTTAAAAATGTGCTTACTAAAGTAAAATCGATATTATAAGGATGATGATATATATTATATAATAGAATTTACTATACCCTCTACCCTTTCCCCTCTATATAAGAGAAATTTGATTGGCTATTATGAACTTCTATATTTAATGTAAGATTTCAGAGACCCCCTTCCCCTCTAAAATATTATATAATATTTGTCACTACCCTAAAAGAATTTCAGGGCTACATATGAAATAAACAATGAATAATATGTTTAAGATCTGGAGAAAACATGTGAAGAAATTTTTATCTTGAAATTTCTTTTAGGGAACTTTCAGAAATCAGCTAATTTTGTTTACTATGAGCCTACCCCACCCACCCATACCTAATACCCCAATTAGCCAATTAGATTTTACAATTATTAAAAAGTTAAATAAAGCATTTAATAGTAAGGGGCATACCATTTATTACATAATTTTTACTATGGATACATGGTCAGAAATACAGTCAACCCTCCATAAATGTAACTTGTAGGGACAAGCCTACAACGTGCATTTAGAGAGGTTTGCATTTAGAGAGAGCCAATTAAATTGTAGCTTTTAAAAATTAGATCATCAAGTTTGTGTAACTTCTACCAAAACTGTATAACCTATCTTAAATACTAAAATTTGATTGGCCACGTGCATTTAGAGAGGTTAGTGTGATATAAAATGTTATTCAAGAGAACGTGTATTTACAGAATATAGAACGTGCATTTAGCACTAATAACATTTTACGGAATAGAAAAAAACGTGCATTTAGAGAGGTATTGCATTTATGGAGGTTGCATTTATGGAGGGTTGACTGTAGTGATTATGTCTATATATTATATTAATCAGTTAGTATTAGATAAAATGATTATACCATATATATGGGCCGATTTGAGTAATTTATAAGTAGTGCTTATTTTTTTAAACTTTAAAGCTAAATAACTTTTAATCTACTGGTCTGTTTTAAATAATTTTACTACCAAAATGTTCGTCTCTTTGAGACAATTCCAAAAACCCAAAATCATTAAAATCCAATCACAGGAACACGAGAAAATGAGCTATCAGATAGGTGACGCACTTTTAGGTTTGGACTATTGGTTAGACCTAAATCTAACCAATTGTCCAACCCTAAAGGTGCGTCACCTATTTGACAGCTCATTTTCTCGTGTTTCTGTGATTGGATTCTAATGATTTTGGGCTTGTTGGAATCGTCTCAAAGAGGCGAACATTTTGGTAGTAAAATCATTTAAAACAGACCAGTAGATCAAAAATTATTTGGCTTTAAAGTTTAAAAAAATAATCACTATTTATAAATTACTCAAATTAGTTTATATGATATGGGTAAAGGTGGCTACTAAGTAAAAAATATTATGTAATAAATGGCATACCACTAGTATGCCACTAACCAATTTTTGATTTACTAGACCGAATTTGATGATTCAACTAACAAAATGATCCTCTCAATAAGAGAATTCTAGCAAGCCCAAAATTGTTAAATTCCAATTACAGGTTCAGCTAATAAAATGATCCTCTCAATGAGAGGATTTTAGCGAGTTCAAAATTGTTAATATTCAATTACAGGATCCTGTAATTAAAATAGATTTGTATTACTATGAAAGTTTTATAATTTATTAAATAATTATAAACCATTTATAGTAACACAAATTTATTTTGATCTTAGGATCCTGTGATTGGATTTTAATGATTTTGGACTTTCTAGAATCCTCTTATTGAGAGGATTATTTTGGTAGTAAAATTATCGTATATGCTTTGATTTTTGGAATTGGGCCTTTTTTGCTACCCTAAATTGATTATTTTGCACCTCAAATTATTAATCAGCTGATCATTTTTCACCCTAAATTATTTATCAGCTGACCCCAAATTATTTTAATTCAAAATTTTCAAAACTTTCAAACCAAAAATTTTATATGTATAAACCCATCAAACCAATTTCCTGTCTTCAAAACCAATTTGCTTTTTTTCAGATTTACTCGAGTAAATGTAAAAAAAAGTTGGTTAACGTTTTACATAATAGACTAATTATTAATTTATTTTATAAATAGTTGTACACGAAATGGAATAATTGAAAAGATATAACGATGTAGTACGTAAATACGCGTATAAAGCTTGCATCAATTACATTCTACCAATTTAGAATCTTTAAGTATTCGTTTATAAATATTGCTATTTCATTTTATTCGTGCTAATTTTTTTTGGGTTATAATATTTATTGATCTAAATACCGTAGATTCCCGAAAATAAGCTACTCCGAAAATAAGCAACCCCCTTGGTTTTGAGCAAAAAACCTAAAAACTTCTAATACCTGAAAATAAGCTACCTCATGTTTTCAAGCCGAAAACAATAGTAATTTTTTTTATTCTGAAAATAAGCAACCTCTCAAATTCATGCAGCATATAATTATACAATCTTACCGTATTAGTAAATAAACAAGTTTCCAGTAATGCTTAATATTTTCCCGATGGGAAAATAACAAGCGTCGTTTAAAAACTTGTTTTTTTTCATTGTCACGATATTGTGCTATTATTTCCTAACTAAGGATTTACATACGTATGTGATACCGGTACATATTTACTATTGTATATATGCATGTCTTCTTCCCACGATAACTTGATTCCGTACTAAAAAAATTAAACAAATAAATTAATTAAGTAAAATAAAAACGAAATATATTTAAATAAAAATAAAAAATAAATAAAAAATAAATAATTTAATTAAAATAATAAATTTAAAAATAAATTATACACCAATTTACGGTTAAAAAAAAATAAAAAAATGAAATAAATAAATAAATTAAAATAAATTAGTATTTAAATTATAATAAAAAAGAAAATCTAAAAAAGAAATCTGAAAAAATAAAAACTAAAAAAATGCAAAATAAATAAATAAAACCGATAAATAAAAAAAATAAAATTTTAAAAACGAAAAAAAATAAATAATAAAAAATTGAAAAAATAAATGTTTAAAAATAAAAAAAAGTTTAAAAATCAAAAAAAAAGTTTAAAAATAAAAAAAAAACATTTAAAATTTAAAAATAAATAAAAAAAACGTTTAAAAATAAAAAAAAAGTTTTAAAAATGAAAAAAAATTTAAAAAAAAAAAAACGGTTAAAAATTTAAAAATAAAAAATATTTTAAAAATAAAAAAAATATTTAAAAATAAAAAAAAACGGTTAAAAATAAAAAAAAAGTTTTAAAAATGAAAAAAAATAATAAAAAATTTAAATAAAAAAAATTTTAAAAATAAAAAAAAACCGTTTAAAAAATTTAAAAATAAAAAAATATTTAAAAATAAAAAAAAATATTTAAAAAATAAAAAAAAAAATATTTAAAGTTTAAAAACAAAAAAAAATAAATAATAAAAAATTTATTAAATAAAAAAAACATATTTAAAATAAAAAACTCGTTTTAAAACTAAAAAAAAAAAAACAGAAGTATATAGTATACATATGTATGTATTGCCAAATGTAGTATTTTAATAATGCGCATGCAAGATATACCGGTACGCGTACAAATCCGGTTTGAATCTCAATGCGCAATTTTATATACGTGAGAATTTTTTTCAAAATAACACCTGATAATAAGCAATCTCTGCTATCAGGAATAAATATTCAAAAACCTGTATAACCCGAAAATAAGCTACCCTTAATTTTTTGGCCTTAAAATCGTCCAAAAAAAGGTTGCTTATTTTTGGAAATATATGGTATTTAAATAAGCTATATATTTTATGTAGATTTTTATAATGAGTCGCTTCAAAAGATTTATCAGGTCAAATGTTTACATTTAATATAGTTTTAGAGTCATTGTAATATGTGGATTAAGCTTTACCATTAATTTCTCATTCTTTATTACATAGAGCAAGCAATGCATGAATTCTGATCTGAATGACCTACTGTTTGGATAAACTTAGCAATTGTCACTTATTTCACGACAGTTAGTGATAGTTGTATCATATATATCTTGGGTAATTTGACATAAGCGAAAACTTACTGGATAAGTATAACTAACATATCAGCTACATATGTAGCCGGTATGACAGTTATACTTTTCCAGTAAATTTTCGCTTATGCCTATAATTTATTTATTTCTAAGCATTCGGATTTTATCTACCAGGTTTATATATAGTTGCCGTCCAAACCTAATTGGTTTGGGACTTTGGGACTGTCTAGGGTATTACCCACTATTTGAGACTAGTTAAAGCAGTGGAACTTGTCCAAACTTATTGGGATTTGGGACAAAATTTCAGATATATCAATTTGGACCAATAGTTATAATTATTTGGACGGCAACTATAGGTTATAGGCAAAGAATTTTATTGATGTCTACATTTACGAATTATATCACTTTTTATTCATATTAATTTAGTAACGCAAAATCGAATAAAAATAAATAAATAGATAATAAATAAATGAGATCGAAAGTGAAAAAAAATATAATTTGTACAAAATATAGTAGTTATATATCATGTAATATAAATATTAATATACAGTACAACTTTATTATTTAATAAAACTTTATTTATTTGTTATAAAATACATATTTATCAATTTAAATACAAAAAATATATATATATGAAATTTTCAAAATGGAATTTTCTAAGCTATCGCGTGTTCAGAAAATTCATCAATTTTTTGTATACTACTTGGAAAAAACTAAGAACTCACCATACAATGCCGAAAGTCCCAGGACAAAAACTTGAGAATTCACTATACAACTAGAGAAAAATACCTGAGAATTCGCCATAAAATTCTGAAAGTCCAAAGACAAACACTTGTAGAATTCACCATATAATGCCGAAAGTCCCGGGGATAAATTTGTGAATTTACCATACAATGTTGAAGTCCCAGGGAAAAATACCGTACAACACCAAAAATCCAGTGAAGACCTGAAAATTCACATACAATGTCAAAAGTCACAGAGAAAAACCTACGAATTCACCATACAATGGCAAAGTCCCAAAGAAAAGCCTGTGAATTCACTGTACAATGCCAAAATTCAGGAAGAAAACCTGAGAATTCACCATACAATGCCGAAAGTCCTGGGAATAAAACCTGAGAATTCACCTACAATGCCAAAAATCCCAGAAAAAACTCGAGAATTCACTGTACAATGCCGAAAGTCCAGGCGAGAAAAACCATACAATGCCAAAAGTCCCGGACAAAAAAATTCACCACACAACACTAAAAGTGTTTGGAGACGAACACCTGAGAATTCACCATAAACCAGAAGTGCCTGAAAACAAACAACTGAGAAAGCCCACCATACTACGCCGGAAGTATTCAGGAGCAAATACTTGAGAATTCACTATATAACGCCAAAAGTTCGGGGAACAAACATTAGAGAAAATTTACCATACAACGTCAAAAGTGTCTAGAGACAAGCACCAGAGAATTCACCATAGAACACCAAAGTGCCCACCAGGAACAAATACTGAAAATGCACAGGTACAAAACCTAAGAATTTACTATACGATGCCGGGTTTAGATCATTCCTCAGCTCTATTTCACATCCCGAGTGATCTATAAAAAAAATATTAGCTAAAGAACGAAAAAAAGACAGATACAAGAAACTAAAAGAGCAAGTACATATCTTCCGCTCTTGTAAAGTGCTTCATTCTTCAAGATCCAAAGAAGTGAGCGAAGTATTCTTGCAAACTGCTTCTGCTCATGCTTTTCCACCGTTTGATCCAAGTTCATTTTCATGAAGTGCATCCGTTAACGTTCCTCCACTTTCCAATCCAAGAATGTTGCAATAAAACACTAATAAAACATATAACCCACGGTTATGTTTTATTATAGTCTGGGCTGATCCAAAACAAAAAAATTTTTTTGATAACAAAATCTTGTACTGTATAAAGCGTTGAGTATAACCCGGATTATATTCGACGCACCCCCGACGCACTAAACAAGATAGCTACTCATGATTGGTTAGAATTAGATATCAACTAACTGACGCACCCTGTTGTGTAATGGGTAAATTTTTGGGGTGCGTCACTAATTTGCATGCATTCCAAAAATTGGAGCATATGAAATCCAATTACAGGATCCTAAGATTAAAATAAATTTGTATTACTTAAATGGGTTATAATTATTTAATTGCCAATTCGGATAAGATCGGCAATATTTTTATATTTAGAATTGGAGCAAAACAAATATATAAACAACATAGTACAAAATCTGAAACAGGCCTGTATATACAAAATTTTATATGATTTAAAGAATTTTAAAGACGTTTTTACTCATATTTTCTTATTTACAGGTCTGATTTTAATAAACTTTTACCAGTAGATGTACAAGAACCTGCTCTACAACTTTACATAGATATTTATTTAGGATAAAAAAACTTTTCATAAGAGTCATTATTAGATTTACTAATATATTGTTTATATATTTGTTTATTCCCAATTTCAAATATAGTAATAAATAGCTATAGTGCCAATCTTATCCGGATTGGTAATTAATAAATTATAAAACTTTTATAGTAATACAAAAATATTCTAATCATATAATCTGTGATTAGATTTTAACAATTTTGGGCTTGCTAGAATTCTCATTAAAGGATCATTTGTATAGTTGAATCATTAAATTTGGTCTAGTAGATCTAAGTTATTAATTATTGTCGCAGATCATAATTTAAAATGAAATCTACATTCTATACTTAACCCGCTAGCCTTCTAAAACCCATTAATACTTGTTTATTATAATTTTTTTTAAAACTAACCCTAACCCTAAACCCCTAACCCTAAAAAATGTACCCCAAAAAAATTTAGTTTTCGAGATTTTATACTATCATTTCATTTTAATCTGGATTTCATTATGATCTGTCACAATTATTAACTATTATTAATAAATCTATAATTTTAGTTAAAAATAATTCTGCAACTTTGGCTGGAATTACATCTGATACTTTAGCTAACTCATCTATCCAAAAATTAGCTGATTTTCTGGAAGCTCCCTTAGGCATACTGTATAGATTTTTTTTTCTATAATGTCATACATCAGCGAATTATATATACGTAATCTTACGTAAGATATTACGGCCCGTAATATTACGAAAATCTTATGATTGATACGGCATATTACGTAATATATTATGCTATATTACGGTAATATTATGGTTATTATTTCAAAATATTTCGAAATATATTGCAAATAAAAAAATACAAAATTAGCCCCTACAGAAGTTGCATATTCATGCAAATCAATAAACTTAGATATTTTCGCATTGTTTCGCAATATTTTGCAAATTTTCGCAAATTTTCAAAATTTTTAAAAAATTAATAAACGATATACATATTCACATAATCATGCTTTTTTACAGGTTTTCGCAATATTTTGCACGGTTTCGCAATTTATTATAAAATTTTATATTTTTTTATTTATTATTATATTTTAATTATATTTAAAATTTTTAAACAATATTACATATTTTATTATATATTATATTTTAATAATTATACGTTCTTTACAGTATTATTTTTACATTATTATATTATTACATATTATTTTAAATACTTTTGCACTTCGTCACATCTAATTCTATTACTATATACAAAAAACTAGCCCTATACACTTATTTTTGCTCACTCCATAGTTAGCTATTATCTTCGCTTCTTTGTTTTCTATCGTCTTCACTTTGACTAATATTTTTTTCATAATATATATCCCGCTTCCTTTTTGAAAAACTTCGAAAAAATTCATTATTATTTGCACGCAGATAGTCTTCAACCGCCTCTTTAAGCTCTTTTTGATCCGGATATATACTATATTCTAACAAAGCTTTGGAGGCACCCTTTACTTCGTTTTGCTCTCCTTTCTAAATATTCTTGCAAAGGCCAGAGAAAGTGCCAAGAATGTCACAAAGAAGTCAGGAATAAATAAAATAAAATAAAAATTACAAACAAAAAGTAAAAAAAAAAAATGAAAAAACAAAAAGTCTAATAAAAAAAATAAATGAAGTTCCAAATCTTTATTTCTCTGAAGTAAGAGTTCGTGTTCTTGCAAATTCTGAAATTCCAAAAAAGTCGCGAAGTGCTGAAAAAGTTCAGGTTGGTTTTCTTGCAAAGTGCCAGAAAGTAAAAGTTCTGTTTTCGTAAAGTGCCGAAATGAAATAAATTAATAAAAAAAATTTTAAAAATAAACAAAAAAAACAAAAACAAAAAACACGAAACGAAAAAATAAATGAAGTGAAGCCTTGCAAGAACTTGCAAAAACTTGCGAAGACTTGCAAAAACTTGCGAAAACTTGTGCCCATTTTTCCATTTCTCCAAAAAAGCGTTCTTGAAAATTTAGAAATTGCAAAGGTGCGTTCTTGAATGTGTCGGAAGTCGTAGTTGGCATGCGCAAGGTTTCGAAAAGTATTTGTTTTTCTTGTAAAGTGCTGAAATAAAAATAAAATAAAAAAATTAAAAAATAAATAAATAAAAAAATTTGAAAAAAACAAACGAAAACAAAAATGAAACGAAAAGGAACGAAAATAAAAAAGCGAAAAAAACCAAAATAGAAGATTTAATTATAAACAAAAGATCTAATTTGATCTTGTAGTACAGAATTTGAACATCATCGAACTATTTCGAACTATTTCGAAAAATCAGTCTAATGTGCAATCCAGGTTACAGATCTACTGATCTAGCTTGGTTTCCTAGTTCTAAATATTTTGAAAGGGTTCAAAATATTTCATAACATATTTTGAAAGTGTTCGAAATATTTCGTAATATATTTCGAAATATTTCGAATTACTTCCGTAATATTTCGAAATATTGATATTTCGAAATATTTCGAAATATATTACGTAATATTTTGCTTATATTACGGTTCGTAAAACCTTATGTAAGATTACGCTATTATAAATTTGCTGATGTATAGCACTTTGATAAAGTGTTTTTTTATATCAATTATTATAAAACACATTTATAGTGTTGAACACTATAGGTAAATTAGATTTGCAAATCTGTGTAACAAAAACAAAAAAAAATTTTTATAAAACAAAAAATAAATTTTAATTACTTTAGAGTTAGGTGAGGCCTGGAATTTTATCGGGGCATTAGTATATAAAATTAAGCAAGAAATTTTTTTTATTAGAGTTTCAAAAGTGATTTCATAAGCAAAATTTTAAGATATAGATGTTTTTTTAAAAAATAAACAAAAAAACAAAATTTTATGTTATACCTGATCTTAAATTTTGATTGGCTATTTTAATAGTTTTGTATAACATAGTATTAACATCATAGATGCATTTTAGTAAACTTGTTTTTATATAGTACTATAGTTTTTATAGTCTAGCACAGATAATAATAGTATTATCAAGTTTTCTTTCTTTTTTTTTTTCTTTTTTTTACAGTTAGACCTCCATAAATGCAACCTCTATAAATGCAATACCTCCCTAAATGCATATTTTTTCTTTTCTATAAGATGTTATTAGTGATAAAACTATGCTAAATATATGTTCTATATTTTGTAAATACATGTTCTCTTAAATAATATTTTATATCACACTAACCTCTCTAAATGCATGTAGCCAATCAAATTTTAGTATTTAAGATAGGTTATACAGTTTTTGGTAGAAGTTACACAAACTTGATAATCTAATTTTTAAATCTGCAATTTTAATTAGCTCTTTCTAAATGCAAATCTCACTAAATGTATATTATAGACTTGTTCTTACGAGTTGCATTTATAGAAGTTTGATAGGATTTTTTTTGTATCAAATTTTGTTTTTGTTTAGATAGTAGAAGTTATTTCTCTATTTTATTTTCACTTTTTATTTTTTTCTTTTTATTTGTATTTTTTTTTTTAGTAGTTTGTGACTACTAGAAAAATTAGAAAAGAAAGATTTAAAAGAAAGCAATTTTGATATGGCAAGCAATTGTCTGCTAGTAATAAAAAGGTACAAATTCTTAGTAAGTTGAAAATCTGAATTGAAACAAAAGTTTTGCTAAACGGGTTGCATTTTGAACATTATATAGTTACATATTATTGAATAAGCTTTCTGTTAGAATAGAATCTTAATATATACATAAACATAGTTTTTGTATAATAAAAGTTTGTAGATACAAAAAACCAAAAAAAAAAATATATATATATATATATATACATTAGACACTAAAAGGGTATGTATAGCTAGTTATACTCTTGTCTAAATATAATTTTCAATAAGTAAACTGAATAAATTATATTTCCAAAGCAAGAATTTTGAAACCAAAAAAAATAAAATAAAATAAAATATATACAAACTATTCTAATTTTCTTGTACCCTTTTTTTTAAATCAAGTTGTAATTGAAATTTTTTTATGAATAAAGTAGGTTATAAAATAAAAAAATAATTTAAAATAGAGATTTGCTATTTATCACCACTGGTGATCATCACTAGTAATCAATTTACTAATTAAAATTCAGAATCAGGTGTAATATGTAGATCAATTTTGTGTAACAAAAACAAAGAATTTTTTAAAAAATTGCTAAAATTGCTTCTAACCTAAAATTTTGTCTATGAAACTTCTTTTTTTTATGCAAAAAAAAAATTCCTCGCTAAATTTTACTATATACAAAGCCCTATCCTAATTTCTAATCTTTACTCTTACCCTAATGTTAAAAAGATTTTATGCATTGTAGATCACCGGTGATGATCACCAGTGATAAATCAAAGTATTTTTATTTAAAATAAACAAAATAATTTAAAATAAATAAAATAATTTAAAATAAATAAAACAATTTAAAATAAATAAAATAATTTAAAATAAGAATATTTCTAACTATAACTAGTGGTGACCGTCACCACCTTTTTGTGTAACAAAAAAATTTAATTTATTAAAAAATTTATTAACATATTTAAATTAACTAATTATGCTACAATATCTAATTTTACTAATTTTATTTAACCAATTAAAAATACGTATATATGTATTGTTACACGCATACTTGTTTTTGTCATTTTTATGCAATACGATTATAATCTACAATTATTACAGTTAGTTACTTTGATTACAATCTGATCGCTCGCTACGGCTATCGCCTCCGCGTCGCTCCATTTTTCTAGATACCTAACTATATTAACCCTAACTCTAACCTTAACTAAATCCCGACTAATGACTAGCATGAACTGGAAGAAGCACCAAAAGAACGATATGCAACGGTTACCTACACCAAATAATCTCGTTGCCAGAAAAGAAGAGTTAGTCAGTATGTACATAACCATAATACAGTACAACAAAAAAAAATGGAATACTTCTCTCTATGCTGAATATGCTAGTGAACGATTTTTCAAGATGTTAAAAACTCAAAATCCAATCGTCTAGCAAGAGAAACACACGACAGCAACCTATTTTAAACGACACGGCAAATTATTTTGAATCTGTGTACTCAAACCAAAACCGGCTAAAAAGAACTATAACCTAAAATTACCTGAACTTATAAGTTATTTATATAAAACACTACACTAAAAACAACAACAAAAAAAAGCAAACATATCTTTACACCAATTACCCATAGTCACAACTTAACATGCCAATTCCAAATGCTAACCGCCTGACAAAAAACATCAACGACGAAAACATCAAAATTATTGCCTGATAAACTTAAAAGGAGTAAACGCGTAAAGTTAAAATATGAAAAAAAGAACAGTACTAAAGACGCTAGTAATGAAATACGCACTGAAATGGACTAATGCGAACACCAACAACGAAAAGCACAAACCAACGGTGAAAACTATGAAGAAAGGCACCTAAAGTAAGACAAAAGAGGTTAGTTGTCTGAACCGAAATCTGAGAATGCACAATAATCGAAAACAATGCGATTGCGAAAAAGAAAGAAGTACCGGAATGAACGACGCCAACGACGTAAAAAAAGTATGGCACCAATGAAGAAAGGCAAAATACCAACCAGCGACAAAAGAAACACCAATAACGAAAGAGGCACAAAACTGAACAACACCAACGATACACTACCGGTAGAAAAAAAAATAAGCGTTAATAAAAAAAATAAAAAATACAAAAAAAAAAAAGGAAAAAAATACTTATATGTAGATCTGATTGATTGTGTAACAGGTAGTGATCATCATAATGGGTTATTTTAATAATTATTCTTAAAATAAAATAAAATAATTTAAAATAAAATAAAATAATTTAAAAAATAAAATTAAAATGAATTAAAAAAAAATAAAAAAATAATTAAAATTAATCCAAATTTAAAAAAAATAAAAAAATATTTTTAAATCAAGAAACAAAATAAATAAATAAAATAAAGGTGCTAATATTTATTAGATAATATTTTAAAAAATAGGGAGTCAAGCAAAACCTTACCTTTAGTTAAATTTAATTAGCTAAAATTATATATATATATATTATCTGAGGTGGAAAGTAAGTTTTTATAATAGTCAAGGGTGTGGTGACATAGAGAAGCTGTCTGGTTGTCACCCCCAAGCGACAGGTCTAGAGTTCAAATCCCACTGGAGATGAATTGGAAAATAGGCCTGTGTTAAGGTAACATTTATTCATCGATCGGTCGGGTATATTACCTGTAACCTTGGTACCACTATCTTGAATGGAAGCATCGGCGCAGTTGTGTAAGTTACACAGACAAATCCAAGGGACCAGAACAATTGAAACCCATTTGGCAAGTACCGAGCAAGGAGGTAAGGAAGATCTTCTGATGGTACTACAAAAGACCGAAAACCAGACGGAAAAAGCACTATGGCAAGAGAGGACACCAACCTGGCCGCTGGAGTTGTATCGGAGGAAAAGGACCTATGTTTCGGAATTAGGTACCAAGGAGAGGGAGTCCGTTAGGCACATAAAGCTGGGCTGACCAATCCTTCTGGGCTAACTGGTTTGGTAGTTTGAAAGAGATGGTAAAGATTAGAAAAGGGTCGGATGTGAGTACTGGGGATCGGAATGAACCAGTAAGAGCAAACGGAACTCACTAACCAGTGAGAGGTAGAAGCATGAAGGCATGTATGTATCAAGACCTAATGGGCTCTGGCATACCCATATGGGAGTCTTCGGATGTTAAGAAGTGCTGGGACCACCAATACGGGTATAGCTAGTACAAGTGCATGTAGTGGTAACAGGTTCCCCTGAGCTTCATGATGCTATACAACTATATCTAGTACTAGAAGCATTTGCGAAACATGCCCGGTTACATCGTCACCATAGAGGGAAGTACAGTCGTTCGCACATTACCGAATTCGGAACGTTAAATCCTGGGCCCCAAAGTTGCAGGAACCTGGCTAGTTGCAGCAGCATGCAGACTTGAGATACTTACCCAATATGGTAGAAGCAGCTGCATGGCTTGAGATACAAACTCCTGAGAAGTATGCCAGTAAGGGATTTCAGGTACACCAATCTGGAAGCACAAAGCGCCTACCTGGCAACGTACACCAAATTGGAAGTGATGATACTAGGTAGTATAGATAAAGTGGCGGACATGTGAATACCAATTGTTGGTTGGTGAGGGATGTACAAGCCAGGTCAGTCATATAAATGAGAACATGGAAGGCTCTGGTGGGTTTTAGTCATAAATAAATGGTTGTATAATCTAAAGTCCTAGTAACTATATGATTAGATAATTATTTTTGAAATTGTCAATTATATTTAAACAATGATTATCCTTTTGATAATATAATAGTCATTTGATTTGTTATATATAAATTATTCATATATAAAATTATAAAAAAAATATAAAAATTACTATAAAATTAAAGAAATAATATTTCAAAGTCTATATATTAACTTAAAATTAAATTTTCAAAAATATAGAACAAGGAAGAAAAAAGGTAGTACAAAAATCAGATTAAAATTTTACTAATTTTGTACAAAAATAAAAATATAATTTTGCCAAAAACAAATATTTTTTGATTTTAAAATAAGAAATATATGTAAAAACATGCTTTAAACAACTTTATTTAGAAAACAGAAGTAGATTACCTTGTAAAAAAATGGGTTATCTATGTATTAAAGTTAAAATTTTTGGAGTTCAATTTAAAACCTTTTTTTCTTATTAGATAATCTACTTTGGGCCCTTAAACAAAGTTGTTTAGTATGTAATTTTACTCAATATAAAATTTAAATACATATCTTCTCAGACCTTTTACTAAGTAAAAAATGGGGTTAAAGTTAAAAAAAAAATTTTTTCTAAAAAATTTTTTTAAAAAAAATTTTTTTTCTAAATTTAACACTATTTTTTATTTAGTAAAAAGTTCAAAAAAGTATGTTTTGACCTTGTACTAAATAAAATTATATGATAAACAAGTTTGCTTAAGGGTAAAGCATATATAGATCATTTATCATATAATCTTGATGCAAAAATTTTTTCTTTTAAAATTAAAAAAATATTATTAAGTAAATTATTTTAAAATTTATTATAAAAGTTATAAAATAGGTATTTTGTAATTCTAGTGGTTAGATATTCACTAAAAAGCATATAATTAAAGATTAAGTATTGATTTTTTGTTTACAAAAATCACATAATGATCATATAATCTAACCAATCACAAGTAACAATTTTGCTTACTGTAACGAATTTAAGGCTACTGTGACAAACTTTATGATATATACAAGCATGCTTTTTTAAAATAATTTGTTTATTAAAATTTATATTTTAGAAAAAACATATTTAAATTTACAAAATATAAAATTTTTAAAAAAATTAATTGATCTTAGGGTTGATAGCATAGTAGTTATGCTTCAAGGCTTCAAATTGCAAGATTTTTAGTTCAAATCCAAGTGGTAGCAATAGCCAACTAGGCTAGGCTAATTAGGGAAATGAAACACTGCAGATACAAGGATCTAAAATGTCCACAAATAAACTTAATTCCTAGAATAAGCAGTAATCTACAATCAAAGTCTACGGCAACAAGGGCTGTATTAGAACCCCAATTTGAAATAACCAAAGTCATAAGATGTAATATGAGGCCTAAAGTCTAAATATTATTAATCACTATAGTGATCAGTAAGACAGATCACTTCTAAACAGCATAAAAGCAAGCTAGAAAAAGTCAGATTATATTGGTAGAAATAAATAGTTGTTATAAATTAATAAGAAAATAACACTGGCAAGACTATTAAAAAAAAAATTTAATTGTATTCTCAAAACTTTTATTAGTAGCATATTTTTATTCTCTATATAAGGTTTTGATTTGTTATACATATTATATAAAATTGATCTATATACAGTCTGACCCCCTAAGTGCACATTCTCTAAATACACAGTATATGAAAACTCCCTAGTGTGCATACCTTTGCTTGGTCCCAACCAGTGTTTAAAATTGGCTTGCACAAGATGTACATATACAAGTACTTTTATATTTGTGCATAAAAACTTAGATAAGTAAATGCACATGTGTGCATTTAAAATTAATTTAAATAATTGCACAAAAAAATATTTTGCAACAAGAATTAAAATTTATGTGCAACAAGAATTTAAAATTTAAATGCACAAAAAATAATCAATCAATCATATTTTATTTTTTTGGAAGCTTTAATATAATCAATAAAAATTTAAAAAGTATTAGTTATTTTTTTTTATACAAATCAAATAACTTTTAACTAGTACTATTTTTTATTTTATATATGGTCCGGTGCAGAAAGATTTGTACCTCAAGCACTAAAATTAATTTTGTCCATATAGAAAAGTTCTTTAATTTTAACAATTTATTTATAAATTTTTTATGCCAAATAAGTAGATTCTGGGGTATCTTTTGATATATTTTTTGTTGTTATTTTATAAATAATTTGTTGAGCAATAAATTTTTGAAAAAATTCAATTAAATTAAAAAAAAATAGATTTTTTTTAAAAATTTTATTTATTTTTTTAAAAAATTTTAGATTTTAGGCGCTTAATTGGATTAGTAGTTGTCAAGAAATAAATTTTTAAAGTTTAATGCTCAATTTATTATGTAGTACAAAAGTTGTACAAAATTACATAGTAATTTTTGTACAACTTTTGTACTATATAGTAAATTGAGCATTAAAACTTAAACAATTTATTTCTCAACAACTACTGATCCAATTAAGCTAAAATTTTAACCATATATTCAGCATATGCAGGGCTATGCACTTGCTTAGTACAACACTGTTACGCTGCATATAGCTTGCAAAATGCCTAAAATCTAAAATTTTTTAAAAAAAATCTATTTTTTTTTAATTTAATTGAATTTTTTTAAAAATTTATTGCTCAACAAATTATTTATAAAATAACAACAAAAAATATATCAAAAGATAGCCCAGAGCCTACTTTATTTGGCATAAAAAAATTATAAATAAATTATTAAAATTGAAGAACTTTTCTATATGAACAAAATTAATTTTAGTGCTTGAGGTACAAACCTTTCTGCACCAAATCATACCTATGAATATAGCTAAATAAATTTGTAATTTTTTTTATAAAAATATAAAAAACCCTATATTAATAAGAAAATTACTTCGATTCACAGGCTGTGAAATTCACACCCCATTTTAAAAAGTTTCTATTAAAGTTAAAGTTAGGGTTAGGGTTAGGGTTATAAAAATAGTAACCTTTATAGTAAAATTTAGCAAGGAATTTTTTTTCGCATAAAAAGAAGTAGTTTCATAAGCTAGATTTTGCGTTATAAGTAATTTTTTGATTTTTTCAGAAAAAAACTTTGTTTTGTTACACAAAAAAATTTGCAGACCATGCTAATTCTGCAATTTTGATTGGCTGATGCAGAGCTGTGAATTCCACAGCCTGTTAAGATTAGTGATGCCACCGAAATTGATTTTTGAAAAAGGCCTATTTCGTTTTCATTAGAGAAAATTAAAATTTTTATAAGAAAGAGCAAATAAACTTTATATAGATATGTTCCTTATAATTTTGTCTATTCAAAAAAAGTATCAAATAATTTTGTCTTTCAAGTAAAATAGGTCAAAAACAATTTCGTCTTCAAATTTTAATTTCGGGTTTTAGAACCCGAAATGCTTTCGTCCTCATGTATAGTTAAGATTAGCAATACTCTATTAATAAAATATCAATTGATTTACATAAAATTTTAGAGTAAGTAAAATAAAAAACAATACTAATAAGAAGTTATTTAATTTGAATGAAATTTTCTAAGTAGATATATTTTATCTTTTTGATTACAATTTTATTTATTTATTGTATAAAAGATGAATTAATTATTAAAATTGTAACTTTTCTAATTAAAATTAGCCAACAAATTCTAAAAAAAATAGTGATTATAATACAATTGTAACTATATAGAGTTATTTTTAATATAAATAAATGGTATCATATTTTGCCATGTTTATATTGAGTTTATGATTATATAGAAGGTAATTATATAGAAGGATAGCTGCATCTGTATTAATTTAGTTGATAGTTTAACCTTTTGTTCTGTACTAATTTAGTTGATAAAATAGTCTCTTTTAGTTAAACAATAACCAATAAATATAATAATAATTTGTAAATTAAAGATTTTACTATATTTACCTATCTCAATAATTTTTTTACATGTACATATGTACAAGTAAAAAATTTTTTTATATGCACACATATAGAATTAATTCATCTAAAACCTATATATTAATTGCATTTGTGCAAATAATTTTGGATCTGAATTTTAAACACTAGTCCCAACTCATATAACAATTATAAAATTTAAACTCTCTAAATGCACACCTTCTCTAAGTGCACATTTTGCATTTTTTTTCACTATAGTCCTGAAAGGTGTACACTTAAAGGGGTCTGACTGTATAATCTACTTTTAAGAGCCCAAAGTAGATTACCTAATAAGAAAAAAACTTTTATATTAAAACTCCAAAAATTTTAATTTTAGTACATAGTAACCCATTTTTTTTACAAGATAACCTATTTCTGCTTCCTAAGTAAAGTTGTTTAGAGCATGTTTTTATATATGCTTTTCATTTTAAAATTAAAAAATACTGGTATTTGTTTTTAGCAAAGTTACATTTTTGTTTTGTACAAAATTAGTAAAATTTTAATTTGATTTTTGTACTATCTTTTTCTTTTATATTTTTGAAAAATTTAATTTTAAGTTAATATATAGACTTTGGAATATCATTTCTTCAAATTTTATAGTAATTTTATATATTTTTTTTTATAATTTTATATATGAAAAATTTATATATAATAATAGTGTGACAAATTGGATAAATGATAAACTTTTTTAGTGAGTCTTATGATTTGTCTGATAGAACCAAATCAGTTTATAATAAAAAATTTAATACAACTAGGCTGCTTGCACAATATTTATTAATTTTTATTGTTATTTTTTTTTGTATTACTGTAAAGTCCCAAATATAAGCAACCCCTAAGCCATCTATTTTAGCCAAATTTTTTTAAAGGGTTGCTTAAATTTGGAACTTTAAAATACTCGATTTTTATTTGTCAATCTATCTTATATAACTCTTATATATAAATAACAATAAAGTTTATAATAATTTTATATATGTTTAGCAATTTTAAGGATAGAGGGTACATAGATTATTTTTATATAGTTTTATATAGTATTTTGAAATTTTCATATAAAATTAATATATGCTACTAATAAAACTTTTTTAAATTACAATTAATTTTTATTAAAATTTTACAAAATATAATAAAACAATTTATCTATTATATATGATAAAATTTTGAACTATTATTATATTTTAAAAAATATACTTGTATATATCACAAAGTTTTTTTGAATTGGGCAAAAATTTTCTGGGGTTATACAAATTTGCTAATGCTAATTGGCAAATTTATAAGTTAGTTTTATTACTAAATTTTAATACCCAATCTTTAAAATTTTATATCTTACTAAGTTTTTAACTGATTTTAATAATTTTATTACTGTATTATTAGCTATTAGAATCAAAAAAACCTGCTCACTACCTGCTCTACAAACTTGGCTTAAAATATAATTAGTTTATCTATTATAATTTTTCATAAGATTAAATAGAATTAATATAATTATACCTGTAGAGTACATTAAATTTTTTGTACTCATTATTTTGATCATACGGTATTATATATAAAAATAGTAATGCCGATATTGTTTATATTAAATTAGGGTTAGAGTAAAAATTATATTAGGGTTTGGGTTTAGACTATTATATAGTAAAATCGCTTAAGGAAATCTTTTTATTAATGCACAGAAAGTGGTTTAGTATGCAATTTCTTTTCAAAATGAATGTTTGTTTTGATTTTTTCTAATTGTATAATGTTATACCTGATCTTGAATTTTAGTAGTGATTTATAGATCACATAATGTGGGTATATGTACCTTCAGGTACATATATATTAACTCAATTAAATATAAAAAAAATTTACTATTAAGCTTATATATAATTTTAAAATAGTATCCTCTACTTTTAAAAAAGGAGTTGCTTATTTTATTTTCTTAGTATTTTGATTTCAAAACGTAGGGTTGCTTATTTATTTTTGATCTTAAAATGTAGGTTGCTTATTTTTAGAGTTGTTTATATTCGGAACTTTATTGTATACAAATTACCAGATCAATTTTAATAAAATTTGGTTTATTTAAACTTTATAATCTATAGAATTCAAATAAAAATTTTGTTAAATTTAATCTAATAATTGCTAAAATATAGTAACTTTAAAGTTTAAATCTGCAAAAAGATATTAAACATATCTACTGATTTGGGGGCATCCAGAAATAACGTTATACAAGAGGGGAGGAGGGGGTCTGACAAAATATAATGGTTTTTCTCTTAAGTAGGGGGAGGTCAAAAAAATATAACGCAATTTTTTTAGAAAAAATCGTTTAAAAACTGAACCAGTAGTCAAAATTTAATGATTTTGGTACCATTCGATTCGTCTCGGTGAGAGGAGTCGAATGGTACCAATTTCATTTCATTTGGATTACTAGATCAAAAGTTATTGGCCAAAAACTATTGGTTATTGTGTTTTCTTATAAAATGACTATAAAATCAATAGTTTTTTGTGAATAACTATTGATCCAGTAATCCAAATGAAATGATTTTGGTATCATTGGATTCGTCTCACTGAGACGAATCGAATGGTACCTAAATCATCCAAATCGGATCACATGTCACAATATATTCAAGTTTTTGTAAAATTTTATATATAAACATACAGATTTAGAACAATTTTTTTATATAGTAGAGAGGGGGTCAAACACTACTATGAGGGGGTACATAACGTTATTTATGGATGCCCTTTTGATTTTTAGGGGTCTTTTTCAATAAACCATTACACAAACTTCTGCTATTAATTGACGTAAAGAATAACAAACGAAACCTTCAAATAAAATAGTTTTTGGCCTCTATATGAGATAAATAAGCAATAAATATTCAAAAAACAGCTATACCAAGCTATAAAAGAAAGCACTATTACTAGTTGTTGAAGCGTTTTGGTATTTTCAGGTAGAAAAAGATTGGTTTGTCATTGAATGATCGGTTGTATAATAGGTAAGAGTAAATTCGAAAGAACTTTTCAGAAAAACTAACTTTTTAATTTACTTTTAGCTAATAATTAAACATGTAGATATTACAACATTCTATACACTTAATTATAGATTATAAATAAGTTTAAAAGATCATTGTTGTCAAAACTCACTTTTTAATAAATTTTAATAGCAAATAATTCTCGATCATGATTGGCTAATTTTGGGGTGAAACCAAATCGGTGGATATAATTAAAAATATAAAAAAAATTTTCTATAAAAAATTATAATATATCTATATATAGTATGATCTAATAAAAATTATATTTGCAGTATTCTATTAAATAAATTAGCAAACTTTCAGGTATATAAAAGCTATGTTATTAATCATCTAATTATTTTTTATTAGATGCCTGTCCCCTCCCTCTTCCTTAATATATATATAGTCAGGTTTCTTATATATAAATTCATCTTTTTTTACACCCTTCTTCCTCTAAAAAATCACCTGATTTTTGTCATTCTCATAACTTTATTCCCTTATAGCCAAATATGCCCACTTAGAATATCTTTTTTACATATTTTTTACAATAACTTAAAATTTTATTAAGTATATGTTTCTCTATTTCTAAGCTAAAATAAAATTTTAAAATATTTTTAATTAATATTAAGTAAAATTTTTAATTTAACTTAAATGATATTAAAGATATTTAGTTTGAAATATAGCCAATTCTAAAATTTTACTATAAAATTTTTAAAATATTTTTTATTATTAATTTTTAGAATTTAACTACAAATAACCAGCGGTGATTATCACCGGTATGTAATTAACCAATAATGATAAAACAAAAAAAAGTTTATTTCATTTACAGTGATCGGAAGTAAATCACCGGAAATTTCCAGATCTACCGGGAATTTCATATACGTATGATAATCTTTTTTTTAACGTACATACGTCTTTTTTCACTTGTGTTTTTTTTTTAACACACAATTTTAATTGTTTTTGATGATAAAAAAACCCTCCCGCCAAGAATTAAGCCTAGAACAACGAAGCCGTATTGCCGGCGCTTACCTGTGTGGTGTTAAACCACTTGACATTGCAAAAGTTTTTGATCTCCCGAAATCAACGGTGTATGACACTGTTAAGCGATATGAAGAGACAGGCTCAGAGCATCCGAACAAACGCCCTGGTCGCCCCGAAGCTCTCTCTGCGCGTGACAAACGCTCTTTAGTTCGTATTACAAAAAAAAATCGGAAGGAACCCTTGGCTGTCATCACTAACGAATTCAACGTCCAACATGATACGACGCTTACCACCAAAACTATTCGAAAGTACCTCCACAATTTAGGTTGGAGAAACTGTGTCGCCTGTCGAAAACCTCTTTTAGACAAAAGAAAAGCACTGGAGCGAAAAAAATGGTGCCGTGAACATTTAAAATGGGTAAATGAATGGCAAATGGTTGTTTTTACGGACGAGTCAAGGTTTTGTCTTCACAAAGCAGATGGTCGTGAAAGAACTTGGCGTCGAGTTAATGAAAAATATCATAAAGATTGTATAAATACGACTATGAAGTTTGGTGGTGGTTCTGTAATGTTTTGGGGCTGTTTTTGTTGGTGGGGCGTTGGACCGTTAGTAAGAATTAAGGGTAATATGAATTCGGATAGTTATGTTGATATTCTTGCAAAATATTTTATTCCTTGGGCAAATTCTTTAATGGAAAAACATCATGGTGAAATAAATTTAATTTTTCAACAAGATTTGGCTTCTATTCATACATCTACATATTCAGAATGGTGGATGAATTCGCATAATTTTAATATATTAAATTGGGCACCGTATAGCCCTGATCTTAACCCGATTGAAAATCTTTGGGAACGTCTTGATTCTGCAGTTCGTAACAGAAAACCCATGCCTACAAAGTTAGAAGAATTAGTTAAAATTATAGAAGAGGAATGGTATAACTTATCAATTGAATATATTCGTTCACTTATCTGTAGTATGCCAAATCGAGTAAAGACAATATATAAAGCCCAAGGATGGTACTGTAAATATTAAATAACCCAGGGTTTTTTTTTTTAGGAATGTAAATATAAATATTTTATTTTATTTTATATAATTATTTTGTAATTATATAAAATATAATAAAATAAAAATCGTACGTAAAATTTGGCCTCTTATGTGTTACCTATAAAATTTCCGGTGATTTACTTCCGATCACTGTACTTTAGGGTTAGAGTGAGACCTGGGATTTTAGCAGAGTGTCTAATATATGCAAAATTTAGTAAGGAATTTTTTTTGTTAGAATGTCAAAGGTAGTTTCATAGACGAATTCTTGCATTTTTTTAAAAAAAATCTTTATTTTTGTTACACAAACTGATTTGCACGTTACACCTGATCCTACAAATTTATTGGTTAATTACACACCGGTGATGATCACCGCCGGTTATAGTTAGTAAAATTCTAATTTTTATAAGTTCCAATCTATTTTATTTATAAAATTATAAAAATTTTAATAATTAAAGTTATTTTTTAAACCAAATTCTACAATTTTATCAAAATTATATGGACTTATGCTTAAAATTTTAAAAAGTTTTTCAATGAATAAAGATAAAATTTGTATTTTTTTTTAAAAAAATTTGATTTTTAAAATTTTTACTATATAGACAACTTTATTTTTTTTTTCTTATCATTTAAAAATAATTATTACTATTTTATATTCCTTATTTTTAAGTATTAATATATAAAACTTTTTGAAAATATTTTAAATTTGATAAAAATAGATCAGAAACAAAAATTTTAACATGTTAGCAGCCAAATATGTCCGCTAACTGCTGACGGTTTAAGAGTTACATTGCTACAGTAATAGTTACTATTGCTTTGACAATTTAAAGCAAACTTAATTTGATAAGCGTACGTTAGAAAAATATATATATTTATATTTAGGCGTAAATTCCTTTGCATAACTAAATCATAGGCTAAACCAAACCTAGGGATAGTTTATGTTGGTTTTTTGATAACCGTGAATTAACGAAATAAAGCTATTTCTTTTTCTTCTTGAAATCTGGCATGAACTAATTTTACAACTTCAGGTGGATAATATATTTCAGGATTATCAATATTTTCGTGTGCGTCTGCTTCCGCTTTAGTCATTACCACACAATTCTGTAGTGATAAGGGGGCATTGTTTTTCCATCTAATAAGAGCTGGCTTCTCCCATGTTCCCGACACTACACTTTTACTACGAAATATCTCATCAAAGATATAACCAACATTGTGAACGTCTAGAGGTATTGCTCTAAATAAAGATTAAGGAATTCAAATAATTATACAGTATAGTTAATATAATGGGTATGTAATCAAAAAATTCTTATGCTATTGTTTACTAACGTTACGCCATATTTCCTTCTTTCTCTATTCAATAAATCGCGATGCATTCGATTATATAATGGCTCGCGATTTTTATTAGCTAACGGTTCCACATGATGTCCAGAAACACTAGTAATAATATAAGTGGCGATTGACATTCCGAAAATTGCGGGAATCGTGCCTAAGAAATAAATCATGTATTTTAGTTAAAATTAAAAAATTAAAGCATAAATACGTGCGAACCTAATACTGGCAAAATTCTTGACCGGAAATCAGGCAATGTAGCATATTCTCCTGCACTTTGGGCACGACTTTCATCTATGAAAATAATAAATATATCATTCAAGAAACAGTTGAAACAAAAGACACGTCGTTATAAAATGAGTCCATGGACCAATAACCTAATGGCAGCAATTTTATATTAGGTTTTTCGGTAGAATATGCTACCGTGATCCCTGATTCGACACCAAGTTTTTTAAGACGACGTCGAACAACTCTTGCAAGTGGATCTTCTGTTATTTTGATAGGTTCAAAATTTTAAGCATCGTACAATTTAAAAAAGAAATCAAAAAATGATAATGGCATACCAATCGTTTGACTTATATCGCTCATTTGGACACGTGATGGATCGGCTTTAGCACCAGCTCCCATCGAACTCAAAATCTATACGTCATTCTATAGGTTACTAAGGCTGTAAATTTTGATAATACAAAAAAAAACTTACCGGTAATTTATTGTCATGGCAATACTTGAGAAGATCAATTTTTGTGTCAATATTGTCAATTGCGTCAACAATGAAATCTGGATTTCCTGTAGAGAAGAGGCTATTTAAACATGAAATCCAAGTAAAATAAAAATAATTTTTGAAATTTTCTCACCTGATAAGAGATGAGGCGCACTTTCTTTAGTAAACAGTTCAATAATTGGCTCAACCTTTACCCATGGTGCGAATTGTCTAAAATTTTTTTGCAATGCAATAACTTTGGGAACACCGACGTCTGAGTGTGTTGCAACAGCATGTCGATTCAAACTACTCAATGTTACTTGGTCAAAGTCTATAATTCTAATATGTTCAATTCCAGAACGAACCAGCATTAGTGCAGCCCAAGATCCAACGCCACCGGCTCCAACAATTATGATGAAAGACTTTCGTAATTTGGCAACTCCTTTTTCGCCAAGAAAGGCAATATTTCTAGCCAATTGTTCTTTTATAAGTGTTTCATCAAAATGAATCTGGTCGGTGACGGCATTTAATTCCTCAACACCAAGTTTTCTTGGTTGGATTGACCTTTGCGAAGGCGGTAAAGAGGAAAGATCCCTTTTAAGAGCTTGAGTACGCGCTTGCCTTTGAAATGATTGATACGAAAATATCGCGACTGCTGTAGCTACTGTCGCGCTAAGGGCTGTGAAAACAAATTGAACTTTACTGTTTGATTTAAGTGAATTAAAATAACTCACAAACGAATTCATGATTAATCGTCCGTTACGCCTTTTTGAGTGATTCTGAATGCAATATCAGAATTAAACTTTGAAAATTAATTTGAACGATTTTGTCTTGTGTTTAGATGTCACGTTATAAAGATAAAGTTTTCGATTTGCACGTGATTTTTTATCTTATTCACTCTACTGTGATAGAAGATCAAAAAAAATGAATCCCGCAACTTCTACGAACACTTTCAAAGATGAACTTCCGATCGGGAGTGAAGTGATATCCCGATCTGCCCTTGAACATGATATTCGGCTTCTCATAGTTGGATACCAAAAAGTTGGTACTATTAACATTTTAGTTCTAAACGTGAGCGTCGATTAATAAAGCTAACGCGAAATCAAAAATTTAGAAACAAAGTTACGATTTTACAACTTTCGCAAGTGTTTGGAAAGACTATAAATTTTCATTAATGCATTTTGCATGTACCGAAAAAATTGGACGACCAACTTTTATGCAAGCCTTATACCAAATCATATTATGTAATTTGATTTTTATCTATTTTATCTTCTCATTCATAAGGATTTTGACTTACTTTTTTTTTTACTTTTTCATTAGCGTATTTTTCCAGTACGCGCTTATTAGAAGTGAAATTGGGCGTTCTATATGGTTTATATCTACTATTCTTTACACAGCCTGACACTTTTGACAAAGTTAGGATTCGCCTGTCGCTGAGTAAGGCATTTTTTTATTTTTCTTTATTATCGTTTGCAGCACGTATAGACTAATAAAATTACATTTTAGAAATGTGGAAATCCTTATCTGAACTCTATCAATATTGCCAGAAACATGACATATATGATGCAGAGTATATATACGAGAAGATGAGAGCGGATGATGCGTTCGAGTTTGTCGCCGTTATTGATCCTTGCGGAGAATATGGAAATGTAGGAAAAGGATTAAAGAGGTTTATATTAATACATATATGATATTTACTGATACTGATTGCTATGCACACATTACAGTGAATGTTTTCCACTTGTTTCTAGAACCATCCCAAATTATGTAATAGAAATTAAAGACGAATTGAGCACAGGACCTTTAGTAAGTGTGTTCGTTCAAAATGTTTCAAAATCACATATAAGACACTGATATTATTTTTTAACTTTATAAGGGTGAATTTGAATGTCCAGAATCTTTGAACTGTCTTGATCAAATAGTCAATCAATATCGGTTAAAAAAACGAAAAATTTCTGAAACAGAGGAAGCAAAGGCTGCATCACGCAAGATTACTCGTGACAAGTTGAATTCAAGGACAGAAGATCAACTTGTAGATATCTGGTCAATTGTTGCACCTTTAAGTGCATCTGATGAAAAACTTGCCGATAATCTTAGAAGCAAACTTGAGCAGATCAAGAAAGAACGACATGAGTATTTGTCAAAGGTCGACGAAGCTATTTATATGAATTATAATGGAGATGATAGTGGCGATGGAAACGTTGTATCAAATGTGTCTGAAAAGGTAATAGATTCTTTTTAAGTGCAAACATTCTACCCTGTTACTAATCCATCCGACATATAACTTATAGGATACCGCATTCGAAGTTCGGAATAGAATAAGAACTCAAGATTATCGGAACAATAATAGACAATTTGTGCCTTTCGCCTTGCGTGCCACTTTAAAAGCAATGGAAAAAGATACGTTAGCACGGTCATTTAGCATGAATGCTCCGCCACCACCATCTAAAGCGTTATCGTCTTTAGGAAGACCGGATATCCGATAATGAATACTGTTATATATTATGACTCTTTTTTAATATCAAGTTTTATGTTGCAGTAATATACTATCGAAGGCACTTTCACACCATTATCTTTATCAATTCAAATGGGATGAAAATATAAATGTGCGTATTTAGGGAATGATATTTATATTGCATTGAGATTATTTTTCGATTTGTCTTATAATGACTTTATTTAGGAAACCTTATTTCATTGGATCAACTTTCATATTAATAATATGAACAAGCCGTATAATAGTGAGATAAACCATCTGATTATTAGATAAAACAAACCATTGAGGAATATATCGCATGACATTGGATAATAAGTAACTTGTATAAGCAAAGTATCATCTAGTTCTTTTCTCATCAACTATAAATATTGAAAAATCGGGTTGTTTTTAAAAAAAATTTCGACTAGAGTAGTTATATTACTACTTTTAATACACTGAGCTGATAAAATACACGACAAAATATAATTTTATTATAAGTTCTACAGTTCAGGAATCCTTAAGTCGGCGAATAAAATACATGATTTTAAAATAAAAAAACCAAAATAATTATAAAATAGTAACAAGATAAAGCGTCGCGCAAATCCTGGGAGTCTTGCGTTAGTTGTTACATAGGGTATCATTAATTAGGTCAATTATAAATACGCACGCATATATATGCAGTAATATAAATTATATGAAAGGTGAATGAAATCTGCGCAGAGGGGATGATTTTCTTCAATAATTAAATATTTCTGCGCGGGTTTCCAGATGGTTTTTTTAATTTAATAAAGAATATCCTCATTAATATTAAGCTATTTGAATTGCTTTTATATTCATGTTGATAGTGATATTTAGCGAGATCATAGTAAAAGTTGATATATATGAGGGAATTTTTAATATAATCGTGTAATCACCCGATTTTTTTTTATATACAAGTTAAAGGGAAAAATGTTTGGTAAACGTTAATTAATGTTAAGGTAGTAAAAAAAAAAAAAAGCTTTATTATTTTAACGATGTAGCCTTTTCAGAGCGGTAAAATTACCGGAAAATCAATCACATTAATAGATTAAATTTAGCGGTAAATGATTGGCTTAGCGAAACACAAAATATACCAGTCTTTAATTTTAGCGATTATCAATTCATCTAGACGGTAAAAAATCCGAAAGTAAAATAGTAAAAAGATCAAAAAATAACCAAACTTTATCTCAGAATCCAAGTTAATAATTTTTGTAAATTTACTAAGTCTTGTTAAGTATTTCGTTTCATACCTGAACTCTACTGAAGTTCTACCAGAGCTATATAAAACGTAATCAATTTAGTGATATGAGAATTAACCTTTTTTTTAGCCATTTTTTGCTATAAATGGTCATCATATAGGGGGAAAAGTTCAAAGGAGTTAGGGTTAGGATGTTTTATGGGTAAAATTGCCTTTTTAGCATTTTTTATTAATGCTCTGAGACAGATTTAGACACTCATTTCTTGTATTTTTGTTTTTTGTCTTGTTAGCTATTAGTCATGTAAGCATACCTGGCTTTAACAGATTTCTAATTTGTGTTTTACTATTATAAATAAGTTTTTTTGGTATGTTGACAAAGTTATAAAGTTTGCAATTGAAGATATATTTATACTAAGTTATCAGAAGCTGATAGATGTCTGAAGCAATAATATATACTATATTTTTATGAAATAATACACAAAGGTAAATTAAGCATAATTTAGACCAAAATACAAAATTACACTCTTGTGCATTATTTTGTAAAAATATGGTATATATACTAGTCACAGAATATGTCCTTTTACAAGGGTTTCTAATGGGGTTCGTATTATTTTGCTGACAATCACTTCACCAACATAACATTTTACCAACAAATACTTACTGACAAGTTCATTTTACCGACAGTTTGTTTCATCGAAGTTCATTTCACCAACAAGTTTTTTTTCAAAAAGCACCCTAACTTTAGCCCTAATTCTACTTAATTCTACCCTGACCCTAATAACAATGACCCAAATTACTTTGTTAGTGAAATGAGCTTCGGTGAAATAAACTGTCGGTAAAATGAATGTGTTGGTGAATAATTGTTAGTGAAATGTTATATTGGTAAAGTGATTGTCGATTAATTAATTGCCACTCTTTCAAATGCTGTTACTTATAAATCAAATAAATTAACTTATCTAATTTTATATATAAATTTATACAAAAAATTATTTAAATTATATTTATTTAAAAATATGTATATAAACCTTTTTTTAAATTTTAAATATATATTCTTTAGTATTTAATAACCTTTAATTTAAAGTTTTAGTTCTTAACTTTAAGTAATTCAAAGAGAATCTTTCTTTAAAATTGATGTATTTTTTATTTTTACAACCTCTATAAAGTTAAAGCAATAATATAACTATTAACTTTAACTCTAATTCTAACCCTAAAAACTAATAAATAAACCTTCTTTGGTTTTTAGTTAAAAGTTGTAAAGCTCATTTTTCTGATTTTAATAGTAGTTAAATCATCAAAATCAGCCTAGTGGATTCCAAGATACTTGGAATCAAAAAAGAAAACATAAGAATCAGCAAATTTACTATTATTTAAAACACTATAAAAAATATCATCAATTAAAAAATTGTGATTCATATAGAATTTTATTTTTATTTTTTTTATTTTTTATTTTTTTTAAAAGCAAGATTTGTTTTCTCTTCCGTTTATTATATTATTTATATGAATATATATCTTTATACATATAATTCTACAAAAAACTATTCTAAAAAAAAAGAAACTACCATATAGCACGCCATAAAGTACCCCATTAAATTGTACCTCCATATATTAGTACCGCAAAAATACCGTTCCTGATGGGATAAAAAAAATCACCGATTTACATACTGTTCCTGATGTCATATGAATAGTAGCTACGCCAAAATTTTTGACAAAACTTTGAGCGAAGGTAACATAGCAACAACCAGATCAAATTCAATGAAAATTTTTTTATTTGAATTATATGAATTCATATAGTTCAAATAAAAAAATTTTCATCGAATTTGATTAGGTGGTTGCAGAGATATCTTTGATCAAAGTTTTAGAGAATTTCAAAACGCGTATCACATGACAGATACGTTTTAAATTTTTGACAAAACTTTGATCAAAGATATCTCTGCAACCACCTAATCAAATTCAATGAAAATTTTTTTATTTGAATTATATGAATTCATATAATTCAAATAAAAAAATTTTCATCGAATTTGATTAGGTGGTTGCAGAGATATCTTTGATCAAAGTTTTGTCAAAAATTTAAAACGTATCTGTCATGTGATACGCGTTTTGAAATTCTCTAAAACTTTGATCAAAGATATCTCTGCAACCACCTAATCAAATTCAATGAAAATTTTTTTATTTGAATTATATGAATTCATATAATTCAAATAAAAAAATTTTCATCGAATTTGATTAGGTGGTTGCAGAGATATCTTTGATCAAAGTTTTGTCAAAAATTTAAAACATATCTGTCATATAATAGATACGTTTTAAATTTTTGACAAAACTTTGATCAAAGATATCTCTGCAACCACCTAATCAAATTCAATGAAAATTTTTTTATTTGAATTATATGAATCCATATAATTCAAATAAAAAAATTTTCATCGAATTTGATTAGGTGGTTGCAGAGATATCTTTGATCAAAGTTTTAGAGAATTTCAAAACGCGTATCACATGACAGATAACTTTTAAATTTTTGACAAAACTTTGATCAAAGATATCTCTGCAACCACCTAATCAAATTCGATGAAAATTTTTTTATTTGAATTATATGAATCCATATAATTCAAATAAAAAAATTTTCATCGAATTTGATTAGGTGGTTGCAGAGATATCTTTGATCAAAGTTTTAGAGAATTTCAAAACGCGTATCACATGACAGATACGTTTTAAATTTTTGACAAAACTTTGATCAAAGATATCTCTGCAACCACTTGATCAAATTCGATGAAAATTTTTTTATTTGAATTATATGAATTCATATAATTCAAATAAAAAAATTTTCATCGAATTTGATTAGGTGGTTGCAGAGATATCTTTGATCAAAGTTTTGTCAAAAATTTAAAACGTATCTGTCATGTGATACGCGTTTTGAAATTCTCTAAAACTTTGATCAAAGATATCTCTGCAACCACCTAATCAAATTCGATGAAAATTTTTTTATTTGAACTATATGAATTCATATAATTCAAATAAAAAAATTTTCATTGAATTTGATCAGGTGGTTGCTAAGCTACCTTCGCTCAAAGTTTTGTCAAAAATTTTGGCGTAGCTACTATTCATATGACATCAGGAACAGTATGTAAATCGGTGATTTTTTTTATCCCATCAGGAAAGGTACCGACGATCCATCAGGAACGGTATTTTTGCATTAGTACCCGGTACTGTATTAGTTTAATGGCCTTGAAGATTGATATATACCCGGGTACTATATTGTTCACAGAGCCTCAAAAATTTATTTGAACCCAAGCATTAAAAAAGTTTATGATCGTAAAGTATACCCCTACTGAATACAGTATCCCCTCTACCAGTCCTCTACCAAACACAGTACCCTCTATACATAGTACTCACAACCATACACAGTATCTGGAGGGGTACTATTTGTGGTTAACACGAGTTTCCTGGTTAATATCCGGGGTACTTTATCGAGCACTATATGGTAGTACATGAATGACCAATCAAATTTGATTACATGCATTACATGCTTGTGTTAAGTATATGATGCACATGATCAAATTTGATTGGTCGATCACAAGGGTTGTTATAGTAACAGGTCATCATAAATAATACACATAATTCAAAATATTAAGAGTAAAGTATACTATTTGCAAATTATATATAAAACAAATTGTAATATTTTTTTTATAAATTTCTAAAAAAAGTTGTAAAATAGGTTTTTCTAATTTTAATGGTAGTAAACTCATTAAAATTGGTTAGGGGCATGCTATTTATTACGTAATTTTTACAATAAATACATGGTCAGAGGTAGTAATCATGTCTATATATTATATTAATCAGTTAGAATTAGATAAAATGATTATACCATATATGGGTAGAAGTGGCTACTAAGTAAAAAATATTACGTAATAAATGGCACGCCCCTTAGATTCTTACTAAGAAACATGTGTCTAAAGATTGGGTATTACAAATTGTTCCCAAAAATTATATGATATAAACCAATTAGAATTACTAATTTTGTATAACTACAAAGAATTTGGAGTTATTATGGAAAACTTTATGATATATATATGTAGTTCAGGACTAAAGCTGCTAGTGAAACTAAACTGTAATGGTGCACCGATTTTCACCAATTACCAATCACCAATAAGTATTGTGAAACTGATAAAACTGGTAAACTAGTAATACTGGTGATACTAGTGATACTAGTAAAACTGGTGATACTAGTGAAACTGGTGAAACTGGTAATACTGGTGATACTAATGAATCTGGTAAAACTAATAAAACTGAAAACTGGCGATACTAGTGATACTGGTAAAACTAGTGAAACTAATAAAAATAGTAATGCCGGCAAAACTTAATACTGGTAAAATTGATAAAACTGATAAATTAGTAAAACCAGTAATACTAGTAATCCTGGTGATATCGGTAATACTAGTGATACTAGCGATACTGATAATGCTAGTGAAAATGGTAGTACTAGTAAAATTAGCAATACTGTAAAATAGTCTGGTGCAAAAAGGTTTGTACCTCAAACGACTGCAAAAAAAATTTTTTTTATTAAACTAAACCCTTTTTTTATTTTAACTATTTTATTACATCTTCGGAAATATAAAAATTTAAAATTTATTTTAAATTTATGCATCATCATCAGAATTGTCATAGTTATCAAATTCTTTATCGATTAATTGTACATTATCGTCCAACTCAAAATATACTTCGGCATTTTGAAGGGCTTTTCTCCAAAATCTGACTACAACTTGTAAATTAATTTTGTTTTTAAAGTCATCTAGAAGTTTATTTTGAATGGATAAGAGATTTGGGTACAGACCTGATCTTGCAACTTTGCCTTTTACAACTGCACAAACACCTTAGATTGGTTGAAGTTTGCAATGATAAGGAGGGGTAAAAAAAACTTGATAGTTATACTGTTTGGCTATTTTAACACAAGAAAATAGTAACTTTTCTTTACTAATTTGAACCAGCTCCAAGAGCTCTGTTTTTCGCCATTTAGTATTCCAAATCGTTAGTTGAAAAACCAACTAGTTGGCAACTTTTCAACTAATTGATTGAAAAATTTTTTAAACAACTAATTGATTTATTATCAACTGGTTCGATTACGATTAATCGTCAGTTATTAACTAGGCTAATGCATAGCATTGTGAGGCCGGAACGAAAATATTTTAAAATTCAAAATTTTAAATAAAACTAATTAATTATTTTAATATAAGGGAATATTATTATAGTGCTATAGCACTACAGTACCACCCTATATGTAATAAACAAAATTGGTATAACAAGTAAATCAAAACAACCTTTAACAAAACAAAATAAATTTTTTTTAATATTAGGATAAGGGTAAAGATAATAAGTTAGGGTTAGATAGTGTTTATAGTAAAATTTTGCAAGGAATNGTTAGATAGTGTTTATAGTAAAATTTTGCAAGGAATTTTTTTTATTAGAGCCCAAAAAATAGTTTTTTAGACCAAATTTAAAGATATTATTAATTTTTTAAAAATTTCTTTATTTTTGTTACACAAACCTGATCTACATGTTACACCTGATCTTAAATTTTAATTGGTCAAAATGCCCTAGCACTACAGTGCTATAGCACTATAAATTAAAACCCTATATAATATATAATAGTTGTATATATTTAATAATACAGTATATAGTATACATTATTTAAAATCCAATTTGTTTATAAGTGTCTAGCTAATAATTTTACTATAGCTTATTTAGTTAAATACAATATTATGTGGCCAACATATTTATTGTTTATTAATTTTTTCAAATGTATACTAATAACGGTAATATTAATAGTGATAAATATATTTATTAAAATTATCAGTTTCAAAACGATTCAACTCATTAAAAAGACAAGGAATTGCTTGGAAATTTTTACAAAATATCTACAAAGTTTCAAAAACAAATTTATGTTCGAATATTTTTGTAAATTTTAGGCGTCCAACTAATAGAATATGTAAATTTATGGCAGGTCTGTTTGTTGATTTTTTTTTATCAGGGATTTTTTTTTACGCAACACGCGTGCGGTTGGACAAAAAATTTCCAAATTGTGGTTCTGATCTAATTTTATGTAATTGATATAAAAAACATCAAAAAAGTAATTTTTTTAGATCAAACCGCATCAAAAACGTAATTTTTATATCACTATGCGTAAACACTAAATGTCCGTCGCTACGCTCTGGCCAATTAGTTATCAACTATATTAATCAACTAAACAATTATTATTCTTTATAGTAATATATCGCAGATTAAAATGAAATTAGATTAAAATGAAGCTGGGGACCTCTCTTGCTTTTCTTTAAAGCTTATAAAACCCACATATACTTGTTTATTAATAACCCTAACCCTAAACCCTAACCCTAATGCTAAAAAAAACCCTAAAAAATGTACCCTAAAAAATTTTAAAATTTTGCTTAAAAAATAGAAAATTTTCATTTTAATCTGATTTTATTTTAATCTGTCACATTATATAAGGAGAGGGCCATTTATCAGCTGATATTTTGCTACTAAGCGGCTACCCCCTCTCCCCCTACCTGATCATAAATACTGCAATTTGATTGGCTAAAATTTTTTAAAATTTTAAAAAATTTTTAAACTTTAATATTAAATAAAATTGGAACCAATGATCCATTTTGGATGATTTTACTACCAAAATGTTCGTCTCAATGAGCCGATTCCAACGAGCCTAAAATCGTCAAAATCCAATTACTGGATCCCGAGATCGTTATAAATTTGTATTGCTTTAATTATATTAGTTTTGAAATTATTATTAAAGATCTTATAAACTTTAACATTGAATAACTTGTGAACCAGCAATCCGTTTTAGATGATTTTACTACCAAAATGCTCGTCTCAGTGAGACTGATTCTAATGAACCTAAAATCGTTAAATTCTGATCACGGGATCCCAAGATCATTATAGATTTGTGCTATTTTAATATAAAATATATTAAATCAATTAAAAATAACACAAATCTATAACAATCTTGGGATAGAATTTGACGATTTTAGATTCATTAGAATCGTCTCACTGAGATGAGCATTTGGGTAGTAAAATCATCCCAAACGGATTGCTGGTTCACAAGTTATTCAATGTTGAAGCTTATAAGATCTTTAATAATAATTTTTAATTTATACAAAACTAACAATACAAATTTATAACGATCTTGGGATCCAGTAATTGGATTTTGACGATTTTAGGCTCATTGGAATTGTCTCATTGAGACGAACATTTTGGTAGTAAAATCATCCAAAACGGATCATTGGTTCAAATTTTATTTAATATTAAATTTTAAAAATTTTTTAAAATTTTAAAAAATTTTAAAAAAATTTTAGCTAATCAAAAGTTATCTACTATTAGGACCTGATAATTGCCAGACCCCCCTATCCTAAACAATCAGGTGATAAATGGCGCTCCCCTAACAGAATTGCGACAATTGATTGGTATGTAACTAATGGTGCAAACCTTTAAGTCATATTGCCATTATGCCATATGTGGTGCCATGAGGTGGGTGCCATGAGTGCTGTGAATGCCATAAGTATCGTGAGTGCCATGAGTGCCGTATCCATGTCTGTAAATCGACCAATTAAATGATAATTTTATTGGCTAAATAGTCAGGTATTGATAATCTTATTTTTTGACTTTTTAGTTCATGATGTCTAACTTTTTGCCAGTATATTCTTTTAATATTTAAGCATCGTCGTTGAAGCCCGTCACTAGTGCCATCACAGGAGTTGTTGAAATCTCGTCAATCCACTGTGGCTGTGATTTCGCCATAGCTCATGTTGTTGATGGTTGTGATTACACTATGAATGTCAGTGTTATTGATGGCTGTTGTGTCAGTATACATAATTTCGCTATAGTTCTCAGTATTATTAGATATATATATATGCATATATATATGGGGCAGCGTTAACTAAAACAAGGCTTATAGCTTTTTTTCTATTTTGAGCAAATCACGTTTAAAATTTCGTGTAACAATAACAATGATGATCTATTATTAGTATAACCTGTTGGATCGACATTTGCTAGCCAATCACACGAATCCATTTCTATGACTCTGCAGCAAGGATCGACAACTGGATATCCAAATTCTAATTTTAGATCACGTTTAATCATATAAAGCATTTTAAAAAGTAAACATCGGTAAAAATTTTACTATGTAAATCAATACTTTAAATATCAAATTATATAGAAAAAATCCTGCTTAATATGATGGTATAGTTAACTCATTTTTGCAAAAAATGCCATAAGCCTTGTTTTAGCTGACGCTGCCTCATATATATATATTTTTATCAAGCACTAATTTAGTTTTTTTTTTCCAGTGTCATTATTTGTTGGTATTGGTATTATCTTTTAATAGCGTCGCCAATTAGTAGTGTCTTTTAAATCGCTACAATTCTCTCAAATCATTTTAATGCTTTTGATTGGAGTTGTTGTATGCTAGTGCATTTTTTTTGCTCTAATAGTCGATGTATGCTGGTGATGTTTTTCTTTGGTGCTGTCATTTTATTGTCATTACTACCTTCATGATACTTTTTGGTGCTGCAATGGTATCGTTTATGAAGGTTTGTTTGCTGATTAACTGTGGTTTATTGAATAGCAGTTGGCACTTTGGTTTACCTTTTGTTTTTTGATAGGCAGTAATGGGTTTCTTTGTAAAGCAACGATAGTTTAGGATTATTAGAGTTAGAGTTGTAGGTTTCTTTGTAATGTGACGATAGTTAGGATTATTAGGATTAGAGTTGTGGGATTCTTTGTAATGCAATGATTATTAGGGTTAGGGTTATAGTAAATCAGATAGAATACATGGTTAAATTAGAATAGGGTTTATTAATTGGGCAATAATGTTTATTGCATGATGTAATCAAATTAATAAAATAAATTTTATATTTTATAATTCTAATAAATTTTATATTAACTAAATACTTTCCTTAATAATCACCAAATTCTTTATAAAATATCATCTTGCTATGCCCAAAAGCTCACTTAAATATTACTCTCTTAATTTTGGGCGTAAAAATAGTAAAAACCCGTATTTAGAGATTTTACCTATTGGAAAAACCTCTACCTGGTTACTATACATTTACCCGGATATCTGGATAAAGTAATTGTATATATCGAGAAAGTCCTGCTATATGACGTGGTTATTTATATGGCATAGCATTTATATGGAATTTATAAGGTATACGCTCGCCATAATTTTTTTGCCAAAATAGTTACCCTCAAAATTTTAAATGTCTGCATCATTAGTCAGAAAACTAGTACAATTGATAGATCGATAGTTTTTTTTAATATCAACTATACAACTTACAACTAAACAACTAAACAACTAATCAATTATTTCAGTTACATGATCCTGCAATCAATTAGTTGGCAACTTTAAGATGCAACTAATCGATTAAAAAATTTTTACCAACTCGGAACTCTATTACCATTCATTAGAGAAAGCAATTTCATATGTAATTAGCCAATTGGCTATTTCTTCTTTTTTCAAACTTGATGTTAGAATGATTTCAACTCGCCGTTTATGATAGCTAGCCCCGTCCATATGAATGTTTACTGGCCCATACCTTTCATAAAGCGATTCATACAGATTTGAAAAAAGATCTTCAAAAATTTCAGCATTAAAATTCCCGTAGTAATCAACTTAATCAGGAGTGATATTTGCTTCTTTAACAATATCGGGAATATCATTCCATTCTTTGGTATTGTTCCTTTTTCGACCTTTGTTTTCTGGAGGTTTTATTTTTGGATCCCAAATATAAACAGAATTTGAAACAAGTTCACCATGCAGTTTGTTGGTAGACCCATTTCAAAACGCAATAATTGCTCCAAAAATTAGAGTTTGGATCCGGATATTTAACTGGATATCCGGATATATATCCTGTTTTATATTTTCTAATTCGGATTTGTAAACGGATATTTATTAAGATATCCGGTTTTTAAATCCGTTTTTTATCCGGTTTTTAATTGCTAATTAAAAATCTGACAAAACTATGCGAATTTAGTCTATTTTTGAAAAAAAGAAAAGAATATTATACTATTAGTGTTCTGACAGGACCGGGAAATCTTCATTATAGGTCCTCGCTACTACAATATTCGAACACTATTATAAATTTAGAAAATGGGTCCGATTTTAATAGATTCGAATAATCATAAGTCTTTGTAAAGTCATCGACTTTGTATGATTCGCAGAAAAATTGATCACTGCCTATAAAATTCGCATATATAGGTTACCAAAAAAGGTACTAGTCACAACTAATTCGCATCATTATTATGTAATCGTTATTAATATATGACTTAAATATTCTATAGCAATAGTCTTTTTATATATATATTATTATAGACAGCCACTATTGATCATGAGTATTGTACTATTTATGTTATAAATCACTTTCTTTTTATTACATTATTTATGCTTGTTATTTTGCACGATACATACGCCATTGAGGTGTCACACGGACTAATTAATCAAAACTATGTCCGATAACTATGTAATCTATTATAATGCAGATTTTTATTAGTAAAATTAAAATAAATGATCGAACATAATTTTACTTTACTTAATTATAAAGAAAAGCGCAAATTCTAAAGGTATCACACAAATATTATACTTATTTATCTAATTTTTTTTAATTGAAAACTGTTCGTCAGAACTGTTTCAAAGTAGCTATGGTTGATTTTTCACTAAAGTTCTAATTAAGTTTCGATTTATATGTTTTAATGTAACTTTTTTCATCCTAATTAATGAATTTTCAAGTACTCTATAAAGTGAATGTTCAAAATCCACATATAAATAGAAAAAATAAAACCATAGCTTTATTCTTTGACTTTATATAAATAGCTGGTAAAAATTTCAAGGCGATTGCACGTCTATATAATAAGTTGATACATTTTAAAATATCTAAAATATCGATTTTCATATTAGTTAATAAAATCCGATACGGTATATAAAAGTAAATCGATTTGCTTTGTGGTAACGTAAAAAATCTGCAATATGATAAATCACATAGTTATCGAACATAGTTTTGATTAATTAGTCTGTGTGACACCCCAATACACCATCCATACTTATATTATATTGTATTATACGAATTAAAAAAGTTTTAAAAAAAATATAAATAATACAATTTATGATCAATGACCGCCGTACTATAATACAAATATAGCCACATTGGTACAAGGACAATTTTTTTGATTATTCAGAAAATGCCGCTTTGCCGTATTCTCTGATCAAAAAATTATCACTGTAACAACGTGATATTATCTCATATTATCATACTAATTTATAATTATGTTTGGCGAACAAATAATTAAAAGTTTTATGGCGGGGACCTCGGGGACCTATAATAAAGATTTCCTGGTCCTGTTCTGACCCAGGTCAGGTGACCCGTACAGATCACGGGTCAGAAATTGTTATAACCCAGGTCAAACAGGTCAGGTCTAAAACTTAAAAAAAAAAAAAAAAAAGCATTTGCACTATTTTTTTTTATTATATAATTTTAACGATGTTTTATTTTATTATCTGACCCATGTCAGAAACTATTGTATTTGCACAATTTAATTTATGCTAAGTAGCATTTTTTAATTTTCTTTAAATGTTATTATTGATTTACATACAATACTAACTTTATCATATGCTATATCACAGAAATTAGCTTACTAATGCAACAATAACGATGTTAAATTTAAAGCATTTAATACATAGCATTTATATGATTTATTACATACAATGTTTTTGAAAGACCCGAATCAAATTATATAAATGTTATTAATTACATATGGTATAAGCAGTAATTTAATGAAATTTTGTATTTATAAAATAACTAATAAAAGCTAATTTAATTTTAACTTTATAGCTCAAAGATAGTTTCCAAGCATCCGATATTTCTTTAAAGAAAAAGGATCCTTTCAAATAAGCCAGCGTTAAGTAGTGTACGTTTAGCCGTCATTAAGTTACCTGCATTTGAAAATAACCGTTCACTAGGTGTTGAGGTAGCAGGAATGGCCAAATATTTACGTGCCAAACTAGCAAGAATTGGAAGTTCTTCTTGGATATCTTTCTACCAGTTAAGTGGATTAGTTTTAGTTGATACTTGATCAATTTTGAGATATCGATCTACTTCATTTTAGCCAGAGTTGATCTTTCATCCGATCCAAACATTATTGAAAAGAGTTTCATTTGATTTTTATTCTCTTCTTTATTTGTTAAGTCTGCAATCAGGTCATTTTCAACACTAAGCAAATTATATTTCTCTTGCAAAAGACTAACAGCCTTATTATGCTCTCAATTATTTAATTGTTTTATCGACTTATACCGAGGATCAAGTAATGTTGAAATTAATGAGCTATCAAGTGGCGCATCCCAGTAATAGTTTAATGCAATATATAATTTTTCTTTAACTTTTTCTATTAAACCATCAGTATTTTGTGGTAGATTAAGTTTAAATTTTTTTCCATCAGCGGTAGTAATTGTTTCAGATTCATCATCTATATCAATTATATCCTCTTCTTCATTATCAAATATAGTTGACATATCTATATTGTTGATGTCATCCATTTCTTCTGAATCTGTACAAGTTTCTAGTGGAGCGCAACTTCTGGTAAGAGTGACAATGGCTGGCCACATAAAGCTCATAGTAGCATAAGTGCTACTTCCTAATAATTCGGTAATTTCAGCAAAAGGGGCTAAAAGTGCAGTCAACTCCTCAAAAACGATCCATTCATCCTCAGTAATCATTATAGATTTTAATCGATTTGCATCTTTGCGAATATTAAAATCAGAGTCAATACTCATTGTTGCATCCATTAACTTAATAGCATGTTTAAGTTGAAGGAGTCGTTTCCATGCAATGTATGAGGAATTCCAGCATGTTGGAGTATCAGAACTTGCACTAAGATAAGATTTTTTATCATTACTAATTCTTTCTTTTGAAATTTTTAACATTTCTTGAGCTTTTTTTAATTGCTCATTCTGTTTGGGTGTAGTTAAAAAATTAATCAATCGTTTTGCATGTCTTATCAAAATTACTGCAGGTTTTAATCCTTTTCCAATCGCGAGTTGGAGCATATGAGCACTACAAGGAATTCGATCTACTATATCCATAAGACCAATAGCTTTAACCATATTGGCAGCATTATTAGTCGTAACTGAAATCACCTTTCCAGAAAGCTCCCAATTACTAATTACATTTTCTAATTCAGTTTGGATTGTTCTAGCATCGTGAGGATATGGAACGTATCTAACTACAAGTGTAATTTCTTTTAATTTGTAATTAGAATCAATGAAATGGCAGGTAATACCCATATATCCACTTTTAGAACGAGCTGTCCACAAATTACATGTCAAGCTACATGTTTTGAGTTCTTCTTTAAAAAGAGCTTTAAAATGTTCTGCTGAATAATTGTAGGCTTGATGAATTTGTGCTTTGATTTGTTTATTAGAAGGCAATTCGTAATATGGATTTAATGCATAAATAAGTTTAATAAAGCTTTCACTTTGTAGAATATTAAGAGGTTGTGAATTAGTAATAATCCATTCAACCAAAGCACGTTCAATAGGTTTTTTTTGACGATGATTTTGCTTAGAAGCACGTTGAAATATTTCATCAATTGTTGATTGCATGGCGATATTATTTTTTTCAATAGGTTTAGTAATCCCATGTGTATTTAGATGAGATCGAAAGTTTCCTGTTGAGCCTTGAGTTTTAACCAGTTGTCCACATTCTCGCTGACCATTTGGAGATTTTTTATCTTTTACAATTACTTTACAATTTGCTCGCTTTTTCCATTTTCGTGATGGTTGACTTTTGCGAAAGTATTGCCAAACCCAACGAGCATTTTTTCTTAAAGTTGGTTTAGCAATTAATTTATTATTTGCATTTTCGATATTACTATTCGGGTTTGTACTAATATTATTATCACTTAATATTTCATCACTAGAGATATCACCAATACTTTCAGAATCAGAATCGGGAGGATTGAGATTAGGATTAGAATCGAGATTAGGATTAGAATCAAGATTAGGATTAGAATCGAGATTAGAATTTGGATTGAGATTAGAATTGGGATTGAGATTAGAATTGGGATCAGGACTAGAAATGGGATCAGGATTAGAATTGGAATCAGGATTTGATGTCAAATTGAAATCGTCTTGGTGTTTGCTTTTTCTCTTTTTAATATTTGACATTTTATCTGTAGTTATATTAATAGGTGATTGAAGGGTTTGTTTATATTAAATTTGCTTTTGACTTTTAGTCACGAAAAAGAAATTTTATTTTTTTTTAAAAAACCTTTTATAAAGAATTTTAACAAAAAAAAACTAATCGATTTTATAATTTTTTTTATATGCGCCTTTTTTTTCTTTTATTAGGCTTCTTTTTTTATACAATTTCATGAGCTTTTAAATATTCTTGATTTTGAATTATCAATTTTCACGCATTAAAAATCTTCAATTAACCTGCTTTTCTAGCATTTTACCATTTCATATAATATTTTTAAATTCTGAAGTATATAGCTTCGTTTATGATCATACTACTATATATAATACGTTGAGTTTTTATTTAAAAACTTATACTTTTAAAATTGAATAGTACCCAAGTATTGTGCATGGAAACAGGTGGATATCGTATACTATTTTTGAGTATTCTTAAGAATTAAGTATACATGTGAAAATATCCAAGTTTTATTTATAAGAACTATCTTATAGAGATACTATATATAGCGTAAACGGTGTTCAGATAAGTATTTCATTGTTTTTTTTCTTTTTTAGTACACATTTAATTAACTTGTTTATTGGCAACTTACCATTTTCATATGATGACTAAATTTTAGACTTTGAATAATAGAAGGCTTATGGCTTTTCTATTTATCGTATTTGCAAAAAAATTAATTTATATGGCAGTTTATTTTTTTTATCAAAGTGTGATGCCATTTGTTAAAACGTATAGCCTTTAATCATTTATTTACAATAATTAATCTCTGGGTTTAAACACTTTGAGAAGGGCCCACTAAAGCCCAAAATTATATATATACATATATGTGTACATATTGAATTATTTACCTGCATTTGACAAAATATATATGCATGCTGTTGCGCCCCAGTATTGAAATATAGCTTTGGACATAGCATAAGTTAATACATTACATTATGATATTCCCACTATCTATATTTGGTTTAGATACAAATTAAATAAATCTTTACTTACAATAATTAATCTCTGGGTTTAAACACTTTGAGAAGGGCCCATTCAAGCCCAAAATTATATATACGTATATGTGTACATATTGAATTATTTACCTGCATTTGACAAAATATATATGCATACTGTTGCGCCCAGAATTGAAATATAGCTTCGGACATAGCATAAGTTAATACATTACATTATGATATTCCCACTATCTATATTTGGTTTAGATACAAATTAAATAAAATAGGCAATTAATGATATTGCAAAATATTCCTACCACAATAAAAGATATTATTATTACTTATTACTAAAATTTTACACATGCTTTTAAATTCTTGATTTAATTAATACACTTATTTTTATTACACATGCATTTAAATTCTCGATTTAATTAATGCATTACTAAATCCAGATGAAAATCGGATTTGTAACGGTTTAAAATTAAAAACCGGATTTATATACTCTTTACAAAAGATTATATCTGATATCCTTTTTATGTCCGGATATATCCGGATTTCATAAACCGGATCCAAACTCTACCAAAAATTACAACCAATAGACCATGCCTGGGCTTCAAGACAACATCTTGATGAGGAATCCATGTATTGCGTGAAGTGTGATATAAATGGTAGTAAGACTCATCAAGAAAGACCTCTGGATGACGTAGAACATGGTTTTTGCCTTCCAAATTTGCAAACTGAAAGCGAAGGTAATGACAATGAAATGCAACATTACTTGGTGATTTGTGAAGAATATTTCTTCGTTCTCTCTGGCCAAAATAGAAGCCAAATAATGCAATATTTGAAGAACCTTCTATTTAGAAAACTTAAATTCTTTTTCAAAAAGGAACTGGTACAAAATAGGTGCAGAAATTTGCTCTCCCATTTTGTTACAATTTAAAATTTTAGTTCATAAAAGTTCAGCAACATTTTCGTCTGGTTGAAATTTAGGTCATCCAAGAATTTTTGTGTGTAAATGTACCATCATTGCACTTGTTCTAGTCTGTCACTATGCTTCCAACTGTTCCCTTAGCAACACCCAATACTTCAGCTACTTGCTTACGTAATGTAAACGTTTGATAATGTTCTCCTATAGTTCTGGTCCCAGAAATGTAATTATAAACATTAATTACCATCAACTTTTTGTTCGCTGTCAACAGTGTGCTACTTCGTTTTGTAAAAGAAGGATACATTGTACGGCAAAAAAAATTTAAGTAAAAATGCGATTAATTATTATCTACTATATATAGGATCAGTCCAAACAAAACAAAGCAAGACGGCAAAGACAAAAACACGAAATATAAAAAATGGCTATCCAAACCATCTTGTTTGACTAAGTAAAAGTGTCAGAAATGCGATTTTACTATATAAAAACTACCACCTAATCTAACCTAACCCAATCCTAACCCCAACTTAACCCTAATTAAAAAATCAGAAAAATCAGGTAATCTCGTGATGTACCTGGCTTTAGCCATCCCCCATATATGTAAATTTCAAGACGTCATATATAGTGATACAAAAAATTTTTCTGTGTTTAAATCTTACCTTTTTTTGGTGAGATACAAATATTTCTGCACCGGACCATACTAATAATACTGATAATAAAATTTAAATAATATAATTTTGAACAATTTTATTACTAATAAATTTTAAAATCATACATTTTAATTAAAAAAATTATTTAAACCAAAGGAAAAATTTTAAACATTACCAGTATTACCAGTTTTATCAGTATCACCAGTATCACCAGTATTACCAATTTCACCAATTTTACCAGTTTCACCGGTATCATCAGTATTACCAGTATCACCAGTTTTACTAGTATCACCAGTTTCACCAGTACCACCAGTATTACTAGTATCACAAGTTTCACCAGTTTTATCATATCACCTAGTTTCACCTAGTTTCACCGGTTTCACCAAATCACTTTTTAAGTTTCACTAGTTTCACTAGGTTCAACTAGTGAAATTAATTAGTTTTACCTGCAACTTTAGTCAGGACTCTGAAATATATATAGATAGATCAGGTATTAGTTTGCTTATTTTTGGTGCTTTTTATATAGATTTTTTCTATTTATAATAATTTTTTTGCTTATTTTTGAGGTTTTTTTTGCAGATTTTTTTTATTTTTGGTAATTTTATAATTAATCTGATCTATCTATGCATATTTCAGAGTTCTTGTAGGTTTTTTTTAAATAGTACAAGTATTTAAAGTTTACTACTATAAAAGGAAGGATTTGACCTATGTGCTACAAATTTTTAGTTAAAATTGATCACAATTTAAAAGATTTTTATATATAGTATTTTTGTAATACCTATATAAAATTTTTTGTATATTGATTTTATATAAAAATAATTGATATTGTACTTTATTCTTAAATATGCTAAGATTTTATTAAGGCTATGCAAACAAATAAAATTGTTTCTTGTAACCCGATCACGTTACTTTTTTTAGAAAAGTTAAAAATTTATTTTATATAAAATTTTTTTTGAAAAAAAATTTATAAAAATTTTTATTTAAAAAAATTTTTAAATATAATATTTTTGGTTGCCAGCCAGGTCTTATTTGCTTGTTCCATGTGACAAGAAACAACTAATTTAATTTACATAGCCTAATTTATAATTTTTTAAGTTCATTTACTTTAGTTCTCAAAAGTAATAATTACTTTTAAACAAAAACTGGATTGTTCTGTACTAAATTATTGTAATTGATTTCAGAAACTCTGTAAACATATATGTAACCATTGATTTTAATCCTATAACCTTATATTAGAGCCTCACAATATAATCTAGAGCTTTATTTGACCCTAGTTACTCAGATCAAGTTTATTCATATCTCAATTAAAGCTTTACTATTGTTAGAGTAGTTTATAGAGTTCCACAATTTGATTTGATCTTCAAATATTTGAATCAAATATTTGATCAAATTCAAATTTAAATTTGACTATATTTGATTTGATCAAATTCAAATATGGCCAAATTTGATTTGATCTGACAAATATTTGATTTGATTTGAAAATTACTATTAAAAATTCAAATTCAAATCAAATTCAAATTCAAATATTTGAATCAAATCAAATTCAAATCAGAGTTAATTTGATTTGATCAAATTCAAATTGACCCAATATTTAATTTGATTTGAATTTGAGAAACCCTAGTAGTTTAGTTAATTTTAGTTAGTCTTACTAGTGTATAGTTGTAATATTTATATAAAAGATTTATTTAGTCTCTCACAATATACATAAATAATAAGATTTATGATATGTATTAAAAGTATATCAAAATATTGTGCAAATTTATAGCAAAAAAAACTTTTAATTAATTAAAATTAAATTAGCAAAAACTTACTATTTAAAGTTAAATTCATTCGTTTATATACATTTAAATTTAATATATAATATATTATTATGTTACTTAGTACATTAATGCACCTTTTAATACTACTAAGCCCAATATATTAATATATTTTACTTATTTGTATAGATAATAAAACCAAAAAAGGATTTTTGATTTTGTAAATAAACTAAATATATGAGATAAAAATTTAGAGTTAGGTCTTAAGGTTAGAAACTATAGAATTAGAATAATGTTTACAATATACAAGATTTCATTTCTATTATTTGTACCAAAATCTATTTAAATATTAGTTTTTGCTTTTTTCATCTTTTGTGCATGCTTAGATTCTTTGTTAGGCTGATTAGAAATAGTAAATTTTGTATGCTTTAATTGGCTATTTCTTTTTCAGAAGTTTGTATTACCTATAAAATAAGTAGATACTATATTGATATGCTATCTAAATTTTATAATTTTTATCTCTTAATACATATTATACTAACACATTAATGGGTGATTATATATTAATCATCAATTTTACACAGATTTTGACTACAATATTACTACTAATAACCCAAATGTTTTTAAATAATCCTGGTTATTTGTATATAACTATGATATTTGGTTACAAGTCATTTGCAAATAATTCAAAATTCAAATGATCTATAATGACCAGTCATTTCAGGATCATTTAAAATCATTTAAAAATTTTTTAAATAACCAGATCATTTAATATTACTATATTATATAGAATAATACAAACCAGTTTAGCTAATGCAAACCTATAATAAGCCTTTTGAAATTGTATAAGAAAAACAAGAAAACTAAAAGATTGAAAACCTGCTTGGCAAGTTTCATGCTAAGAAATAGTACAAGCTTTTAACAATACTATAGAACTAGATAAAGTAGATTTAAAGGAGTAGGAAAGCTAAAAAGAATATATTAAGGGTTTAGAAGAACTTTATTAACTAGGCTGCTAGAATTGTACTAGAGGAAAAAAATATATATTATAAAAGCATGGACCAGAAAAAAAAGACCATAGGTGCATAAAACTGAGTGAACTGGTCCTTCCAAGCTGCAGAATTAGAAGTTTCTACTAGTATTTTACTATCAAACTATATATAATTAAAATGCTATCAATTTATTTAATATTGCAAGCTCATGTCTTAGAAGAGTTGATATCTAATAACAATAAATAATATTAGGTATAATCTATTAGAACTTTATAAATATTCTATGAAATCTGATATTGAGTACAAAAGCTTATTTACAACTACCTATCATTATATAATTTTTCGGAAGATTATTATCTTTTATTACATGTTCTTGCCAAAGTCAAAAAAAATGCCAAATGTAGTTGAGAAAAAAAAATAAAGTTTAAGAAATTATATGCTTTATTAATTATGAATATCAAAATATGGATAGTGAGAATAATTTAACAAATAAAAAACTTTGCTTCAGAATTAAATATAGTAATAATAAATTACAAGTTATTGAATTCTGGAAAAGTACAACAGATGCTACAAATTTATTTGTTCAGACAAAAATTTATTATTAATTATTTAATAATTTAATATGATATTAAAATTTTTATTAAAATATATAACTCCAAAGAAACATCTATTATTAGGAACTATTGTCTTTGAATTGCATTTTAAATGTATTAAAGATCATAGAGATTTCTGCTATTAATCATGAATTCTTAAATCAATTGAAATTTCAAGTGATACTATACAAAAAAACAATTCAAAAAAATTGAAAAAATAGTTCAAAATAATTTTAATAATGAAATTTCTCAATTAATTTATTCTAATGATAAAGTACAATTGAAATTACTTACTCTAAAAGTTAATAATCAAAATTGGATATTAGAATTTAGAGAAAAGAATAAGATATTAGAGCAAAAAAAAGACAATTATATGTTTGAATAATAGATCAAAGTCATATATCATGTAATGCTTTTTGATTTTTACAGTGCGGAACAGCATAAGATATCCAATGCGCCAAATTTTAAAAAAAATTTCATAATAAAAATGGCAAAAAAAAAAATATTAACCAATCAAATTTCTTAAAATTATATATACATGTCAAATTTTAAATTTTAAATTGTAACTACTTTTTTAAAATCAAAAATTTTGAAAATCCCTCTTTCAGATTTGTTAATTAAATAAAAAACAATAAATTTGAAAGAGGGATTTTTATTTTAACTTGTTTTAAAAAAGTTATAACAAATTGGATATCTTATGCTGTCTCGCACTGTAGCAAAAATAACTCCTAAAATTGAATATAAATATAAAATTAGTAAAAAAAAGCTTACTATAAATAAAATAATACAAAGATTTATACTATTTCAAATTATAGATATTGATATAGATATTTCAAATATAATGATACTTAATGATAAAATCCATATTAATGATACTAAAGTAATTCAAGGGATTATTAATTTTGTTGAAAAAACTGGATATCAATATATAAAAAGTTTTATACTTTATTTAATACCATTTCCAATTGAAAAGAAGATTTTAAATCAAGATGATCATTTAATTATGATATAAATATCAGATAATAGTAGAAATATTGGATATCAAATAATAGTTACATGCTCAATTCTTAATAATTCTAATAATTTTTGGAAACCTAATCAACATTATATAGTAGCTTTATATTCAGAAATAAGGGATCATTAAAGCCAGGCACCTTTATATGTTTTTTATTTTTTAATTAAAATTAGGTAAGGGTTAGTTAGGAGTTAGAGTTAAAGGTGTTTTATAGGTAAAATTGCCTTTCCGTTAATACTCCAAAACAGGTTTAGACACTTGTTTCTTGTATTTTAGTGTTTTTCACTTTTTTCTTTGTTTTTGTCTCGTCGGGCTGATCTGTGATGATCAAAGTTTTACAATTTGATTGGCTGTAAGTCACATAATGGTGCCTGGCTTTAACGGATCCCCAGAAATAGAAAACTATATGATTTTAAAAAAAGTTTTAGCATCTTTAATACAAGAATTACATGATATAGTTAATTATAGTATTGTAGATAAATTTGGAAATCTATAAAATATTGAAATATATTTTTTTCAGATTGAAAATTTCTTGCTTTATGCCTTGGATTAAATAATGCTAATGCAATAAACTTTTGCTCATATTGTAACTGTAATAAAAAAGAAATTGAATTATATAATAAAATTAAAAAAAAGCAATACATATACTTGCTAGTAATTATACTTTATATTCTAGACATATTTGTCAACCACTTTTACTATGATTTCACTTGAAAATTGGGTTCCAGATAAACTATATCTAATGCTTAGTATTTATGGACTTTGATACTAGCAAAAGTTCAAATTAATAGTAATATAATTAGAAAAACTATTTGTAATGTTATAGAACAGGTTTCTAAATTCTAAACGCTAGAATATTCTAAGTGTTTCTATTATTGTATAGTTGTATTACTTTATTACTTTATTACTTTATTACTTTATTACTTTATTACATTATTACTTTATTACTTTATTACTTCATTACATTATTACTTTATTACTTTATTACTTTATTACATTATTACTTTATTACTTTATTACTTTACTACTTTATTACTTTATTACATTATTACTTTATTACATTACTACTTTATTGTTTTATTATTTTATTACTTTATTACTTTATTGTTTTATTACTTTTCAACAGATATATAAACCCTAGCTTTCTGACCTTC
>QKWP01002283.1:0-20722 GCA_003550325.1 Gigaspora rosea
TCATACTTATTGGCGAAGCAAACCTACAAAAGAGAAAACCATTAGCAACAAGAACGAATGAAAAAAAACAAAAAAAAAAAAAAGAACCAAAAAACTTATTTATAGTTCCAAGATTATTACAGTCCTCATTCATACATTCCCCATATTTAGATCATTTCCAATTTAATTTCGTTTCCTTGTGACTTACAAGAGAAAGAAAGTAGAAGTAAAAGAACAAAAAAAAAAAGAAATAAGTAAACTAGAGAACAGGAAACTGGTACACTTATACCAGTTCTATTTCTCCCAGATTCTTACGTCTCCATTTACGTTTCTTAGTGACCTACAAAAGAGAGAAAATAAGAGTAAAAGAACAAAAGAAGGAAAAAACAAGTAAACACGAAAACAAAAAATAGAAACTGTCATAATTATACAAGTCCTATTTCTCCTGGACTTTCACAAAATCAAAACAACCCGGACACTAACCTAATGCCTGAGAACCAAGTCCTGAACCCTAACTCTAAACGACTCTATTCACGTTTCTCGGTGACCTACAAAAGAAAGAAAGTAGAAGTAAAAGAACAGAAGAAAAGAGAAACAAGTAAATATGAAAGCCATACTTATACTAGTCCTATTTCTTCTAGATTCAAATTTCCGATCACGACTCCATTTATGTTTCTTGACGACCTACAAGAGAAAGAAAGTAGGAGTAAAAAAAACATAAAAAAAAAGAAACAAGTAAACACGAAAGCAAAAAAATTAGAAATGTATACTTATACTAGTTCTATTTTCTCTGGGGTTTATTTTATTTGTTCTGGTGAAGGCTTAACTGACCAAAAAGTAGATATTAATACTATAATAAAGAAAAATAAAAAATAGTTAAATAAAAAAAAATATAATTTAAAATAAAAAAAAATTAGTTAAAAAAAATAAAGTACTTTCGTAAAGTGTTACAATATGTAATGATAAAATGTAAATAAAAAAATTTAAATTTTAAAATAAACGATTGGTATCATTATGTATTGGCTTGAATAAATTCGTTAATTATCGATTAGCAGATACATAACGATTAATAACTATTTAAACGATATATATCGATTAAAGATACATATCGATTTATAGCAGTTTTATCAATTTCTATCGATATATTTTAATCGATATATATCGTTTTTTTGTTATATATCGATGATAATCTGGTTAAAAAATTTCGTGATGTTAGCTGTTTTCAAATATAACCTTTTTATCCAATACCGACTTTTCAAATATAACCTTTTTTAAAAAATGGGCCTCCATTAGCAATTTTTCAAATATGACCTCACATAGATTATTCGGGGTCCTTGCAAAAGCATAATATGCGCATAACTTACCAATTTTTTGCATCGCATATGCTTCGCATAATCGAGAAAAAAAAGCATAAATCACGTGAATAAAATATAATTGGTTGTTGTGAATATGTTAACTTCATCTGGCAATGCAGCAATGCTTTAAATTTGTAATTTGAAAGTAAGTTCCAAAAAGTTCTGATGTAGAAAATGAATGAACATAAATTAGATAGATATAATGATAACCTAAGTAATGAAAAAAACTGAATTATATAAACAAGTACTGATATAACGACTTAACTACCAAACGCATAAACATAAATTACAAGCATAGTTGAGATAAAATGTCTAAAAAATTCTGAGGAATAGAACTAGGATTCCAAACCGGTTTGAAAATTTCTATCTGTAACCTGTCGGGTCAATCATTTTTCCCAACTGGGTACCTGAAACTAAAACCGGATACCCAATTAATACAGGTCATTCAGTTATAATCAGGTAACCCGAATAACCGATTAGCCTGAATGGAAAATTCAATAGTCAATATTAATGAATTCTTTTATACTTGCCTAAATTAACATGAATAAATGAAATTAAATAGTCAAGGTTCATAAACATTATTTTAAATATTTAGAATAATAAATGTAATGGATTAAAATGAAATAAGCTATCGAAAATAAAACTTTTTGGGCCACATTTTTTAGGGTTAGGGGTTAAGGTTAAAGGTTAATTTTAGAATAGTGTTTATATAAACAAGTATAAGTGGGCTTTAGAGAGTTAAATAGAAACCCGCACCCACAAAAAATTGAATTGAAGATCATTTGTAATGGCATTTCATTCTAATTTGATTTCATTATGATCCGAACAATAAATGTTAGAAAAAAAGTTTGCAAAGTGATAAATTTCCTTCTTTTTTTTACTCTCACTTCTAACAGTAAAAGATTCTCACCAATTTCCCAATAGAAATAGTTTTATAGTTCAATAAAATAATACTATTCTAAAAGTTAAAGGTAAATTTTAACAGGTGATTTAAGAGATTTTTAATAAATTCCTAAAAACGGTAGTCATCTTGAGTCTTGCTTTATACAGTAAATCAACTATTTTATTAATTAAAAATTATAGTTCTTTAACACATTTCTTAAAGTAAAACTTTTTCCCCTTTAGAGTTGCTGAATGTTTTTTTTTTTTTTGATTATATTCAATCTTGATAGCTCATTATTGCATCATGAACAAAGTGAAAATCTAAAAGAATCTTTTAGAGTTATTGAATAATTATAATGCAATATTTTTTCGAACAAAAGAAACTTGATCTTCTGTCCAATTAAGAGTAAAAATTCGTGTCACACATATTTGTAATATCACATTTGCCATTTTTGTGTTTGCAAATCAACTCCACAGTATAAACACTTTCGACGACTAAAGCAAGTCCCTCTTTTGTATATAAGTTTTGTATCTAGTGCATCTGCCATCAATATTAATACGATTATAAAAACAAAATAATATACATTGCAATAATTTGGCTATATAACAGTAATGATAATGATTGGAAAAGGGTATCACACACTTATCAGTACGAGGTGCTTAATTGTTACATGGCTAATAATATAAAAATTACAATGGACGTCAATAATTATTTAACCTAAAATATGTGCTGATTAAGCATCTCGCACTGATAAGTGCGTGATGCCCGTCTCTAATAATGATAAAAAAGTTAATCTGATTTCCGATTCCCCATATGGGTATATGTCATAAAAATCACCTGTTCACACCTTTCTATAAAAAAAATGATTCTGGAAATAATTTATAAGGATAGTGTGATTGGCTAAATCAATCAAATTACAGAATTAAAAAAAAAAACAATTATATATTCCGTTTAGCAAAATTACTCTTTATGTAATACTGTAATTAATAATAATTTACTAAAAACGCGTTGCTATCTTTTAATTTATAATGTTGATTAAAAAATAACACATGCATTTATTTACCCGGTATTTAATTTATCCATATTTCATGCTAAATTATTCCAGATGTAAATGATAAGACCGTTATTATTTATATTAATTATAATAAAAACCGTCAAAACTAACAATAAAAAACTAGCATTAAACATATTTATAATTTTTGATTCCAAAATTTCGTACTTATCATATGTGATAATAATAATAGTAAGAAATAACAAAATGGTTTCCTTCGGAGTTAGAAATGGCTTCGCGATTTTTATTAATTGTAAGTAATTAATTTGATTGTAAATTTGGAAATATAAATTACTAGCATGTGTATATTCTTGGATAAAAAAATTATTTGGTTCACATAATGTACAATATATTTCTATATAAAAAATTAATCTAACATAATTTTCAAATAAATAGATTTGTAAACCAAATAAATTTTGAAGGTAGCTCTACTTTTGCCAATAATACTACATAAACAATAAAGAATACAATCTGTGCAATAAAGCATTCAAAACTTCATGCTAAGTACTTACCCGATTTTTAATTAAACTAAATATATAGTGGTCTATGAGTCGGAATTTTAGATATTGTTTTTGGTTTCATTTGTTTTGATAGCAAAGATAATAAAATACTTTATCCATTGTGGAATTATAACATGATAATCACTTTTTTATGCTGAATGAAATCAATTGCATCAGTTATTCCAGACTTAGGACTATCTTGAAATACCTCTCAGTCATTTTTATTAATGATGCAGATTTTGTACTTTTTTAATTTTTTGCACTGTTGGTTTATTATAGAATAGATTTACATAATTATCATGATCCCATTTTTATTTCATATCAGCTGATTTGATTTTTTGGGCCTTTTTTCGATAAACTGTTACATGAAAATTTGCCTCTAAGTGACGTTGAAAAACTGACAAACGAAGCACTTATTACAACTAACAAAAGAGCTTCTTTGACGTCTAGACAAGTTAAAAAATCAATAAAACTCAATAAAAGAGCTATGCTAAACTGTAGAAAGACGTGCTTTTACCGTTTGTTGAAATATTCAGGTGTTTTAGAAGGAGAACGATGGGTTTATGATTTTCAGGTGAGACCATCCCAAATTAGGTAAAAATTCCGATATGGTTACACAAGCATAAAAAATTTTTTTATAGGTTTTACGACACTTTTTTACATTTTTAGGGGCTTCGGGTAACCTATCCTTTTAACAAACGTGACAAATCGAACTAAGTAAACTTGAAGTTTTCGCACTATATTTTAACAAAAGCGGTTGATTCAAGTAGATTCAGTTGATCTTAGTTTAATTTACTTAACAACAAATATGTTTGAAATTAAGAAGTGTATGGAATGTAAAACTACTAAATCCTGTCAGTTTCGTTCGTTATCAGGAAATAAATGGGAGGAAGCCGAAACTAATGGTTTGATCAAGGCAACCTGGGTAAAAGGTAACAAATTATGCAACACATATTATATGAATTTTGTAGAGAATCAGTTAAGAAAAGCCAAACGGGTGAAAGTCTCGGTTGAAGAAGTCGAAGCCAATGAAGTTGTAGCCGAGCCTGTAGCAAATGTAGCCGTAGGCGGTGTAGATGTAATTGATATAGAAAACATAATTAGAAAAGAAATAGAAGCTAAAATTAAAGAAGACATAGAATTGGGAGACATGGAAACTATAATGGAAGAGGAAGTTGAGGCTATAAACGACGAGGAAGGTATGATTAATCTTGTTGGGGTTATCAGGGCGATGTCAAGAATTTTTTATGAAAGAGAATATGTGCAAAAAGAAGGACCTATATATTCTTTTGATGAAATGCGAGAATTACTAACACAAACTGATCCAAGCTTAAAGGATTTTTTTAACTAGCTTTATTTATTAGCTCGACCATTTGAACGTTGTGAGAAAACAATCGGGCATATGAAAAAATTGATGGTGTTTTTATGTTATCTTCTAGGTCGTTAAATAATTCTAAAATTAATTCTTTTAAGTTTGATTTGGCATATTATTTAGATTCTGTAGGTACAAGCAATGAAGGTCTGAATACTCTAGCAAATTTTGGAATAACTACAACTGCAAGAGCAGTAAATCATAGAAAGAAACAAATTTCGGAGGCACATGAAGAATATATAAAGAAAGTTCTTGAGAATCGTTCTGAAAATGCTTTCATATTGAATATTGATGATTATCATAATATTCATGTTAACCGACAACCCGATACTACCAGCACGTCTTGGGCAGCACACATGGCAACAATTATTGCGAATCCATGCCCCACATCAGCTATACCACAGAATAGGGCACTCAACCCAAAAGTCGTTGATGATGAGCTAATTATGAAGCATCTCGACGAACGATTTATTGTAAATCTTGGAATTTCTTACTATGATCATAGACAAAAATATATAGGTAAGTGTTCTGATGATAAGCTTATGGAAAGACTAACATTGCACAGCTATGATGACAGATTGGAAGAAAAAAAGAAGAGCAACAGGCATATACAGAATGCTATTCTTTTCGATTTCGTTGAAAGCCGCTTGAAGAGTGTTGAAAATTATACGAATGCTCTCCAAATCGTGTATAATCAAAAGCTAATGCAAGAATATCTTTCTAATAACGTAGTTCCAATTGTTGCTGACTGGCCTGGGCAGTTCTTTATTCGCAAGGCTATTGCACATCGGCTTCTTTTTAACAACGAAATAATCCCTTCATGTGTTACAGCATTTATACCTATGATGGGACCTCTTCACGTTTCCTTAAACAGTCGTGAGCTCGTTTTTAAGAAGAATTGGTTTTTATTTAACGAAGTCTATAAAGGTATATTTGGACAAAAAAAGGAACTTGGTAAAAAGCCACAGCCATGGTGAATTGATTTAATGCTTCACATTATGCACATGCCGTGGCTTGATATTTCTGATTTGGTTTATTCAAAATTTGGTCGTACTTGTAAGAATATTGAATTCTTATATCTAACCAATCTTTTGAGTAGTTTAATCCCTTTAGTTCTTGAAGTTTACGCGGTACACCATTGAGAGGGTAACTGGCCAGCTTACGAAGAGGCTTGTATGCGCTGTTGGAGCGATCTTTTCCTTCAATTTGACCGAAGGAATTATAAGCGTGCACCTTTAATGTTTTTCTCCAATATTTTTTACTGGATGAAAGAAAATCATCTCATGTTCGAAATGGTTACTAATAATCTTTCTTCTTTAAGCGACTGTCCTGTAGAGCTTGTCCACAGTATAATTCGATGATGTACAACTAAGTTTTCCGAGGCGAATCAATTGCAAAAAGAGGCATGCTTTATTTTTCAGCACCGGGGAGACAATGCTTTTCGACAATATTTTGTGAATTCAATTAAATATCCTTATTCTCCAAAGCAATTGCACACACTTTATCAAAAGTGTGCTACAATACTCCTAAACACGTTTAAGAAGATATATCGAGGACGCTATCTATATTCTTCTATTATTAGTTCATCAGACAATATTAACACTTATAATTTGCCTTCTTTAGGTTATGAAATAACGGATCATCATTTACCAAGAGGATTCGTTACATCAAGAAAGCCTTTTACAACCATCTTATGAGATTACGTGCATTGCGACCGCACCAATTGTTCTAACTACTCAGATAATGGAAAAGTTCTTGCATGTGGGCATGGTTATCACGATTATTGTTTAGAAAAATGTAATTTAAAATGTTTGATTTGTCTTGATTATCTTCGGGGTGAGGTTTCAAAAAATATTAATGCTTTACGGGTAAGTATGAGGAAAAAGTTGGGTGAAAATGAATTTATAGAAGAAGATTTTGGGGGCGTAGTTGAGGATGATTTGGATAATTCCGAAACAGCAATCGACGATGCAGCAACAATAGAGAATTTAGAAAATGCAAAAAAATCTTTTTTTGAGTTGTAGTGTTTTTTTTATTAAAAAAAATTATGTAATTATCTTTTTTATTAAATAAATATTTTAACATCAAAAAAATACATTCATCTTTAAGAAAAAAAAAGTTGCGGTTTTTTTTAATTGAGCGCAGTATTTAAAAATTGTAAGTTTTTTTGGGTGTGCGCAGTATTTGAAAAAATCGAAAGTTTTTTGGTGTGCGCAGTATTTAAGTTTTTTTTTAATAATCAGTAAATCGCATAATTTACAAATTCTTATTGCATAATTATTATTAAGTATTTAAACAAAAGTTTTTTTTAATAATCAGTAAATCGAATACAAATTTTGTATATACCGCACGCATAATTCACAAATTTTTATCGCATAATTAAGTATTTAAGTTTTTTTTTTTAATAATTATCAGTAAATCGAATATTTTGTATATACCGCACGCATAATTTACAAATTCTTATCGCATAATTATTAAATTTTAATATTCTTATTATCAAAAACTTGCGAATTTCATAGGTCGGGATATAGTATTGTAAAACATAAAAAAAATTTGTTTATCAGTTGTGTAACAATCGGGTGACTCAGGTCATTATTTCCAAATTGGGGACGGTCTCACCTGAAAGTTTATGATGGGTTGGCAACTTCAAGGATAAATTCGGAAGCAGATTTTTAAAAAACTGACTTTTTTAACACATATTTGGTTTATAATTAAATATATAAGCACCAATTTTCTAGGCATTTAATTATAAACACAGGGTTAGTTAAAAAGGCCGTTCTTATGAAAATTCGTACTGTAATAAATTTTAAGTACGAAATTTCTTTGATAATCCTCAATCATGATTGGTTGATTTTGGGGTTGAAACAAGTCGGCCGATATGTCCTACAAATTTGCCAATTTGTATATTTTGTTCCATCGTTGATATCTATGATATCTCGTGATCTAGAATCAGATCTTGGAGTTTGGAAATTGATTTAAATAGAGATGCTGAACTTTAATTAAAGATGACGTTGAAATGGAGTCAAATGTTTGTCATTATGGTGAATGCATTGAATGTGGTGGCGCCAATAGTGGTTCTAATTGGTGCTCGAAATGCGAAATTGCGTTTCTTCGGCATAATTTTCGCATGTGGACAAGCGGCAATCTAAAGATTGATAAAATGATTCAACAAACTCAGTGCTTTCGGATGCGTGGATTACCTGGAATGGATCCCTTCGAAAATTTTGATTTTGTTAAATACCATGCAAGAGGCGCGTTTAGTGTTATTTATTCGAGCGTTTGGCTTGAGGGCCCAAGATATATTTCTGATAATGAATCCCAGGAATGGATTCGAAGCGGTCCGACAACATGTGCTCTGAAAAGAATTGAAAATTCTCAATTTATTTGCCAAGAATATTTAGATAATGTAAGTATTTTTATTTTACGAAATCTGGGGGCGAAAGTCTTTTTTTGTTATTGTTCATGTGATATGATGTACAAATTTTTTGCCTTGATATTTTTGTCATAAAATGACATCATCATTACGACAATAAATTTCACATGCTAATATAATATGAACAATAACATCGATATTGGAGTTAATGTCACTCATGTGCTGCTACGCAGCACATGTGAGTGACATTAATTCCGATAAAAAAAAGGGGAATTTACAAATAAGGGCCCAAAAACGAAAATAATTACAAATAAGGGCCCAAAATGAAAATAATTACAGATAGAGGCCCGATATTTGAAAATTATTACAGATAAGGGCCCAAAATTATTATGTGCTTTTAAGAACCTATGATTTAGGCCCGTTTCGATGATTCGAATATGATTGTAATATAGTCACTAATTGTTAACATAAGAAATGTAATAATAATCTATTAGTAATTCGAATATGAATTCAAATGCACAATAAAAATGTATATTCGATTCGTCAACCAATTATTTCGCTGTAAATTTATTCTGATACAGTATATTTCTTAAAAGCCTGCTTGCTTATAACAAAAACCATGTCAAATACAAAATTACAGATCGATATGATTTTACTAACTTAAAAATGTCCATTCGACCCTGGATAGTTATTCTGTCGAATTTCCTTCGCCTTATAAGTTCAGAACGAACAAACAAAATATGCTGTTGGCTATTTGCTTTACAAACTAAACCAGTTCATACTCTTTTACTATTTCAGCAAACAAGCGCAAAATTAGCTACATTCATATAGTAAGTCTGATTCCTTATGATCCGACTTGTTTAACTTCTATGGAAGCATTCAAAGCATGTGGATCATTCCTTGTAAAGTTTACTGTGCCATTAGTTAAATAAGTATTTCGACCTCGTGATATTTAAATCATATTCCTTTGAAGTAGGGGCCGAGACACCAAAAGCTATTAGGTCACACAGTTAATTTTTCGTTTTGCTCAAAATGTCGGTCGGATTTTTATGTTTTCTTTTAATTCTGACTAATGAATAATAACTCTAAAACACCTATTTAATCACGAAATGAGGCAATTAATCAGAATACCATTATGTTTAAATCGGCTAGCAAATTTGACGGTATATTTAGGCCCTTAATTGTAATAATTTTCAAATATTGGGCCTTTATTTGTAATTATTTTCATTTTGGGTCCTTATTTGTAATTATTTTCATTTTTGGGCCCTTATCTGTAAATTCCCCTAAAAAAAATTCCCTGTTATTTCCCAATATCTTATAGATAATGTAACGTTACACCTGATCTTGAGGTCTGCCACATCTAAAAGCAGATCAAATCACGTGACAGTTGGCCACTCGATATTCAGCACAAAATATATATTAAAGGAAGGTCTCCGGACACCCTATAAATTGCACCACTATTGCACCTACCTAGTTAGTGTTAGGGTTAGAGGTTATTTATGATTGGTTGATATATATTTGGTAGGTGCAAAAATCACATGAATGGTAGGTGTCCGGGTATTTTATATTCTTTATTTTATTTTATTATTTTTACAAAAACTTATTGGTTTCTAAATTTATAAAGATCCTTCCCCAACATCTGAGCAATTCGATTTTGCCGATTTAATAAATAAAACTTTTCCAAAACCAAAAATTCATCATCAAGCAATATATTCTAGTCGATTATTAAATTACAGTTCTCTTTGTGAGAATACCACTCAATAGGAAAAATTATGGCTTAATTTTTTTTTGAACATTATCTAGAAACAATATGGTATAGATTATATATAGAATATGATTTTTTTTTTTTTTAAACAGCAAATACAGTACGGCACTCATCTCAACGAAATACGGCATTCGTACATTCGTTAAAAAGTAGGTAAAATCTATCTTAGATACAGTTAAAAAAAAAAAAAGACAATTACTTGTAAATAATAGCATCCCATATACAGACTTCCTATTTTTCATAACATGATATATGAATAATGAAACATGATATAACAGATAAGTTTATCAAATATGAGAAAAAAAAAAGCTTAATATGTATTATATAATTTCTTGGCGTCTTTTCAATTACATGTTGCAATAAATAATAAGACTAGATAAGCATTTTATGTATTTATAAAAATCTTTACAATAGCTGTAAACATTATCGTTAATACATGATTAAATTTTGGGTAACTACATATAAAAAATGAAAATAATTGCATATAAGGGTCCGATGTGAAAATGAAAAATTTTAATCAAAGGGCCCAAGTTTATCGTAATTAATTAAATTGCAACTTTTTAACATTTATAATTGATGGCTAAACGTGTTACTTTTAATCAGTATTTCATTTATTCTCTTAACGTCTATAATTTTTTAACTTTATACGAGTTTTAGTGACTCTAAATATCTTTGATTAACGCGTAGTAACATTCACTCTCGTTTCATACCTAATTTTGGTGTAGGATAGACTTATTAATTTAAAACTGAATGAACATTACAATATTAATAAATATCATGCTTAACTCAGTCAAATTGTATCTTGTTAAAAGCAAGCTTCATTAAGCGAAAGAACATAGTATAAAAATGTGTATAAAATGCATAAAGTAGATTTGAATCTTTGAGATGACGAATTAGAAGGAAGAAAAGCATTTGCAGATACATTTTACAAGAACCCGTCTTTACTAAGCTTGGATTCGAAGGTAAAAAAAATGGTAGTAAATGCAATCAATGCAATTTGCAAGAATATCATGCCAGAAGATTTGAATCTTCAAAATAGTTTTTTATCAGGAGGAAAAGCAGGTTTTACCACAAAATCCCGGCATCCAAAATTCCGACATTACATAATCCTGACGTACATAATCCTGACGTACATAATCCTGACTAAAATAGAATACCAATAAGTCAAGATCCCGACCAAGACTGTGAATACTTCTATAAGAATCAAACGGAATAAATGATAAACTATAGCCAATCAAATCTCGCTGTTTATTACGTAATATCCTTCGGAAACTGAAAATTATGCTGAAAATTGAATTTTGATTGGTTTTTTTTTTGGTGATATTGGAATAAAATGAAATAATTGATAGTAGTATGATAAGAATGATAAAAATTTCAAATTTGATACCGGAAGTATTCCCATCCCTGGCTCCCGACAATTTAGAATTCCGATATTTAAAATCAAAATTCCGACAATCAAAAATTCCGAAGGTCAAAATCTCGATTAAGACAGATTCCCTACAATTTAAGAATCCAAAATAGTCAATATTCCGAATAAATTGTCGGGATTCTGTCTTAGTCGAGATCTTGACCTTCGGGATTTTTGATAGTCGGAATTTTGACAATTATCGGGATTCTAAACTGTCGGGAACCTGTCTTAGTCGGGATTTTGACGCGTCAGTATTCTATTTTAGTCAATATTATGTGCTGTATTGTCGGTATTTGGATGTCGAGATTGTGGTAAACCTGGAAAAGCATTAGCAAAACGGGAATTTGGGCAATATCCCGAAAATCAAAATCCCGATGGCGATGTACTAAATCTTGAAACAAAATCCCGAAGGTGTAATATCCTGAAAATTAAATTTTGAAAAAAGAAAGTCATAATCTCAAAAGGTTATAGTAATCCGAAAATATTTGCCATTTATTCATAATGATAAGATATTTTTAATATAATTTTTTTTTTTTTAGAAACCATAAATTGTTATTAGGTAAAAATAAGTCAATTTAATTGGTCCAATCTATAAAACATTAAACTTATTTAGTATGTGATCGGACGACTAGTTTATTCAATATGCAGATAAAAAATATATATATATGACCACTTTTCAACCTTTCACTTACTAATTTCATTTTATCCTTTCTTTTTCTGTCTTTGGTAATCCTTTTTTTCGATACGATTTTTTTATTTTCTTTATTTCGATTCTACATTTCCCTCTAATACATCTTTTATATATATATATATACATATTATTACCTGTTTCTTAGAATCTGTAGCAAAAATGCTGTAATATCCTTAAAGGTATTTTGCGTTTTCTGAGAATATCCCAACCAGAGATTTATATTTATGCCTTTGATCCCAACTGTTTCAGAGAACATCGAAACACTCTTTAAAAATATTATGATATTTTGTTATTGTTTATTTATTTTTCTTCTCGTGCTCCTTTCGAGCGGGTCACGTATTGGCAAATGAGCCTTAAAGCAAATAAACTGACAAGTGGTAGGGGTTATCTAATCAGTTTTTGCTCGAAGAACTGAGGTTTGATAAAATTCCCAACTCACTTGAAATTTTAAAAAAAAAAAAAAAATTTTTTTCTCGTGTTCCTTTCATCGTTAAAATCGAAACATGCTTTTATACATGGAACAATAATGGACTTAAAAATTGTGGTGGGAACCAACTTAAATATCTAGCTAAGTTTAATGGGGTTAAAGACATACAAGACTTGTGTGATAAATCGGGATTAGATTATAAGAAATATGGAGGAAAAGATCCAAAATATCCACAAAACGGCAGACTTCGAGCGGGTCACGTATTGGCAATATGAGCCTTAAAGCAAATAAAATGACAAGCGGCAGGGTTATCTAATCAGTTTTTGCTCGAGAAACTGAGGTTTGATAAAATTCCCAGTTCACTTGAGTTTTTGCGTGTTTTTTATCGAGACATTTCCCCTAGTCATAAGATACACCTCTACGTGGTGGCTAAGCTTTATTTATGTATATATAGTTGAAACTAAGTATCCTGATAATAATAATAAAGAAAATTTATATTGTCATTGAGTAACAAAAAATGTAGTATAACAAAAATAACAATCTGCGTGTTAGTTGTTATATTTTTAATTTTGATGATTTCCGGTAAAGTTATGTTTAATAATAAATATTACAACTTCGCATTTATTTAGGATTAACTTTCGTTTTACATTGATTTTGAAATATTTGTTGAGTTGGATTCACAAAATAAAGAGTGTTATATTTTAAAAACCAAAAAAAAACTTATTTACAATAAAATATAATAACTTGAAATCGCTAAAATTATGTATTAGTTATTCAAATTAAGTTTTGGGCTATAAATGTAATAAGATTAAATATTGATATGTATTATCAAAATCCTAATAAAGCTCTAATATAAATAAAATATATACATTAAGTTTAGTTTTATAAAAAATTATGTACAATTTTCTAACTTAAAAACTATTAATAATATTTTTCCTTATTATTAATTTTGGTCTGATCAAAATTTACAAAATTAAAAATATACTATATATATACTGTATTTTAAAGTTAAGTTTATTGATCGTTGATTGGGTTACGATCACCTGATCGCGAATTTTTTTTCAGTCAAGTCATATCTTACCTAAATAACATTAAACTCTAATAAAATAGATATCAGATATGCATCAAAAAAAAGTAACCTAAAAAACGCGGGTTCATCATATTGATCTACAAAAGATGTTGGGAAAAAATCGACCACCGCGTTGTTTTCATCTGCGTTCAACAGACAAAATTTTATAAATAAGTGATAAAATAATAAAATCTGAGATGCTACGCATAAGAAAATCTTAAGAAAAATAGCTGAAATAGATGTGACCTTAAATTAAACACATGTGCCTATCATATTCATCCATCTTTAAACATGATTAATAGAAAAAAAAACATATGCAATGGTCGATTCTGATAGTTTTGAGTTCATACTATTCTGAAAATTTACATTTTTCATTTACTTAAGGTTTTCGTTTTTATTGTTATCATTAAATAATCACCAATCGTGATTATGTAAAGCTTTATTTTTACAAATTACTTGCTTGTAATTCATATGTATCGAAACAATTTAAATAAAAGATGTTGATGACTCGTGTTTTTCAACATATCATCAAAATTCATAATTCATTGTCTACACTAAACAAAACCTCTGAATGAACGAAGTTTGGGGGAAGCATGTAAATAAATTGCTTTTTTACCTGGTTTTAACAATTTGATCAACAAAAATTCTTTAATTTCGATTTCTTATTTTAAATATTGGGATCATCAAAAATCAAACGTGGCATTATTACAGTATAAGATTGGAATGTCGCTCAATTCCTCGAAAGCTATTTCCCCGACAGGACACTTAGCCGACATCACATAGGGTTAGGGTTAGCATTTGAGTAGTTGCGGTTATACATTTTAACAGATTGTCACCCTATGTGATGTCGGATAAGTTGCCTGTCGGGGAAATAACTTTCGGGGAATCGTACCGTAACCAAAAAAATTGTGACACATTAAATTAATCACAATTTTTTAATCTGTGTTTTTTGATTGACGATGTCCCATATGATAAAATAGATAATAATAAAGGAATATTTTTTTATTGGTTAATCGAACCAAATCTTTTAAAATTCTGACATCAGACTGGACAAAATCTAATCTTAACGTTAACAATGGACTATCGAGAGACCTTTGCTCAAAGGTCTAGCCCTTTATTAAAAAGTAATTACGACTAAATTTTTTTCTCAAGATTTGAAGTTTCGTACGGACCAGGTATTAAACAATTCATTCTATCGAGAAGGTTTTCAAAATAAAGCGATCTGTGAACTATCGAGCTATATATTGTCTCACTAATTTAGCGATATACTTATCTTGTCACATAAAGTTAGTAATAAACATACAATGATTCATAAATATTCACTGCCATTTAACATACTTATAGTATTCGGGAAATTGTTTTTTTTTTAAATTGATTTTATACAACAGTTTAATTTTTTTTTAAAAAAAATACACTCGGCCTTGATTCATGGAAATAATTTATAAGGATAGTGTGATTGGCTGATTCCTATAAATCAATCAAATTACAGAATTAAAAAAAAAAACAATTACTCTTTATGTAATACTGTAATTAATAATTTACTAAAAACGCGTTGCCATCTTTTAATTTATAATGTTGATTAAAAATAACACATGTATTTATTTACCCGGTATTTAATTCATCCATATTTCATGCTAAATTATTCCAGATGTAAATGATAAGACCGTTATTATTTATATTAATTATAATAAAAACCGTCAAAATTAACAATAAAACTAACATTAAGCATATTTATAATTTTTGATTTTTTGATTCCAAAATTCCGTATTTATCTATATGTGATAATAATAATAGTAAGAAATAACAAAATGTTTTCCTTCGTAGTTAGAAATGGCTTCGCGATTTTTATTAAGTGTAGTGATTAATTTGATTGAAAATCACGTTTATATTAGATGAATTTGGAAATATAATTTATGAGCATGTGTATATTCTTGGATAAAAAAATTATTTGGTTCACATAATGTACAATATATTTCTATGTAAAAAATTAATCTAACATAATTTTCGAATAAATAGATTTGTAAACCGGATAAATTTTGAAGGTAGCTCTACTTTTTGCCAATCATACTACATAAACAATAAAGAATGAAACAAATAAAAAAAATCTATACAATCTGTGCAATAAAGCATTCAAAACTTCATGCTGAGTACTTACCCGACTTTTAATTAAACTAAATGTATAGTGGTCTATGAGTCGGAATTTTTAGATATTGTTTTTGGTTTCATTTGTTTTGATGGCAAAGATAATAAAATACTTTATCCATTGTGGTAATTATAACATGATCACTTTTTTTTGCTTCTTTTCAAATAATGCATATTTATTATTACAATATAAACAATAAAACAAATAAATGCATTATTTACAGTAACAATTAATGTATTGTTTGTTGATCTCATGTGAATGCTGAATGAAATTAATTGGTAAGTCACGCATCAGTTATTCCAGACTTAGGACTATCTTGGAATACCTCTCAGTCATTTTTATTAATGTTGAAGATGAATTCAGATTTTTGTACCTTGGCATCTTTTTTAATTTTTTGCACTGTTGGTTTATCATTAGATTTACATAATTATCATGATCCATTTTTTTATTTCCTACCAAATTTGCCAATTTGTATATTTTGTTCCATCGTTGATATCTATGATATCTCGTGATTCAGAACCAGATCTTGGAGTTTGGAAATTGATTTAAATAGAGATGCTGAACTTTAATTAAAGATGACGCTGAAATGGAGTCAAATGTTTGTCATTATGGTGAATGTATTGAATGTGGTGGCGCCAATAGTGGTTCTAATTGGTGCTCGAAATGCGAAATTGCGTTTCTTCGGCATAATTTTCGCATGTGGACAAGCGGCAATCTAAAGATTGATAAAATGATTCAACAAACTCAACTTAGTGCTTTCGGATGCGTGGATTACCTGGAATGGATCCCTTTCGAAAATTTTGATTTTGTTAAATACCATGCAAGAGGCGCGTTTAGTGTTATTTATTCGAGCGTTTGGCTTGAGGGCCCAAGATATATTTCTGATAATGAATCCCAGGAATGGATTCGAAGCGGTCCGACAACATGTGCTCTGAAAAGAATTGAAAATTCTCAATTTATTTGCCAAGAATATTTAGATAATGTAAGTATTTTTTATTTTACGAAATCTGGGAGCGTAAAAGGCGAAAAATTTGAATTTTTTGATCATGTCCCTGACTTAAAATTTGATTAGTCTGGCACATCTAAAGCAGATAAAAACCACGTGACAGTTGGCCAATCAAATCATAGTATTTTGTTGATATTCAGCGAAACTAAACAAGAAAAAAGTTAATTCGATAAAATATATATTAAAAGAAGGTCTCCGGACACCTATCAATTGCACCTACCTAGTTAGTGTTAGCAGTTAGGGTTAGAGGTTATTTATGATTGGTTGATTTATATTTGGTAGGTGCAAAAATCACGTGAATGGTAGGTGTCCAGTGACTCGCCCTTGCGCTTTTTGGCTCACTCAGTTCAGCGAGCAGCTTCCGCGTTAATATATTAAAAAAGCGCGATAATTTCATGAGACCAAGTCTGGTTACATAATGTTATGCATTACAGCCCTTCCACGGCCCCTTCCACGGTCCTACCCTCTCAATATAATCCTCTTTGTACTTAATTTTATATATATACATATTTTATTTTTTTAGATTCTAAAATACCATGAATGTTTTCGTTACGCCTCTTCTGTTATTGACTGTTTCGGAATTACGCGAGATCCGACAGGTTGTTACATGTTCGTCACGAGGTTTTATGAGTCCGGAAATTTACATCAATATCTTGCCAAGACAATGGGTTGCCTTTGTTGGAGAGACGTTGTTGATATGCTCTGGGGAATAATTACTGGTGGTCTTGAACCAATTCATGAAAATGGTCTTTTTCATGGAAATCTTCATAGTGGTAATTTATTAGTTGAAGAACATCCTGAATCAATAAACGTAAAATTCTCTGATATAGGATTAAATGGTCCTGCTGACGGTTCTGCCTCCGGTATTTATGGCGTTTTGCCTTACATCGCTCCTGAAGTGTTAAAAGGTAACAAATATACTCAGGAATGCGATATATATAGTTTTGGAATTATTATGTGGACTATGTCTTCTTTTATTCCTCCGTTTTGTGAGACTCCCCATGATATTGATCTCGCAAGGCGTATATGTAATGGTTTAAGACCTAATATCGTCGATGGTACTCCTGAAGTTTATGTATCACTAATGGAAAGATGCTGGCATCAAGATCCGAGTAAACGACCTAAAGTCTCCGAACTTAACGAAATTTTAACTGCTTGGATAACTGCTATTAGCGACGATCCGGGTATTGTATATTCTTTTTTTTATTTTATTTTATTTTATTTTTTTTTTTACAAAAACTTATTGGTTTCTAAATTTATAAAGATCCTTCCCCAACGTCTGAGCAATTCGATATTGCCGAAGAAAAAAGATTTGCGGATTTAATAAATAAAACTTTTCCAAAACCAAAAATTCATCATCAAGCAATATATTCTAGTCGATTATTAAATTACAGTTCTCTTTGTGAGAATACCACTCAATAGGGACAATTATGCCTTAATTTTTTTTTGAACATTATTTAGAAACAATATGATATAGATTATATATAGAATATGATATTTTTTTTTTAAACAGCAAATACGGCACTCATCTCAACGAAATACGGCATTCGTACATTCGTTAAAAAGTAGGTAAAATCTAACTTGGATACAGTTAAAAAAAAAAAAAAAAAGGACAATTATTTGTAAATATTAACATCCTATATACAGACTTCCTATTTCTCATAACATGATATATGAATAATGAAACATAATTAATCATGATATAAGTTTATCAAATATGAGAAAAAAAAAGCTTAATATGTATTATATAATTTCTTGGCGTCTTTTCATTTACATGTTGCAATAAATAATAAGACTAGATAAGCATTTTATGTATTTATAAAAATCTTTACAATAGCTTTAAACATTTTTTTTTTTTATCGTTAATACATGATTAAATTTTGGGGGATTTACATATAAAAAATGAAAATAATTACCAATGTGAAATGAAAAATTTATAATCATCGTAATTATTAATTAAATTGCAACCTTTAACATTTATACTGAAAATCAATTAGACACAAAATTGTAAACAAATGGTACAAGAGTTTTTGGCAGCAAGTGCTATATCTACTAACTAAGAGGTCCAAGACACACCTACTGTCCAGAGAAAGGTAAAATATAGGGAAAAGATATAGAACAATCAATAGTTCCAGGTACACCAACTACAGTCAAAAAATCGTTGCTGACTTTGTTGGCAACACAACAAAAAGATAAAGGAGTACAAGAGAATTGGTCAAACAACATGAGCCAAATAGAAGCAGATATACCCGATGAACAATATGGAAATGAACAAAAAGAAACTGCAGTAGAAAATTTTCCTCTACAAACAACTTAGAAAACACCATCCTCACAACCCTACAAACTCGAAGGAAAAAAGTGGCGAAAACAGCTTACCCCTCCAGATACAAGCATGACATCATCAAAAGATCCAAAATCAAAACAAACCCAATTAGTATATACCCAGCTCAGGACCCAGCAAATTTTCTACACCCAACATTGGACAGATTAACTAAAAAATACTCCTATGATAGATGACCCAATTCAGGACCCAGACCAAACAAAACTCCTAGAAGTATTGGAGAATATGGAAGTTGAAACTGACAATGAACAAGCTTCAATTTCAACAATGACAGACTCTGGAGCACCTTATAGTCAAGCCTTATTAGGATCAGCAGGGCCTCGTCGAACAAATTCGGCCTTGACCCAAACTGTCAAATCATGTAGGGATATTAAGTCGTTCAAATGAACCTGGTCCGAACCTGGTTCAAACTACTCTTTTTAGCCGTTCATTCAAAGAAAAATTGATGCCAAGTTCTTGAACCAGTTTTATAATCTAGTTTATAAACCTGATTTATAAACCCAGATTATAAACTTAGCTTATAAAACTGGTTTGAAAACTTAGCTTATATAAACCTATTTATAACAAAATCGTAATATATATGATAAAGAAATTATCAGTAAATTAAATATAATTTGTAATACTGATATGGCATGTTGAATCTTTGTATAAAAGTACGTATATACATATTATACATGCTTAGAAAGACATTTTGTTAACCAAAGTTACAGCATAATCATATGATTCTATTGTACAGCAAGTTATGATGCAATCTTAATTTGTTAGTATGTATGTAGTTTTGTTAGCATGAAACTTCGAGGTTTCATCTAACTATAAATCTAACATTTATCATGACTAAGTAGGAAAATAATTATCCAGGCAGGTCAGACAATATCTGACCTGCCTGGATAATTATTTTCTTACTAGATAATAGCTTTAGTGAACTTAGATTTATAAACTAGAGTTTGAACTTCAAAGTTAATCTCAAGTTCATACTTTAAGTTTATAAATTCAAGTTTAAACTTTAAAATTGAACTGAAGTTTATAAACTTCAGTTTAGTATCAGCAAATTTTATATATAGATATATATCAATTACTAACCGGTAAGATATATATCGATACCCATCACCCCTGCTGATTTCTATTGATAGTGATAGTAATCGATATATATCAATATTAATCGACATGTATCTGTTTGATATCAATTAATAATTATTATATTCACATAATCATGCTTTTTGAACATTTTACAGGTATTCACAAGTTTTCGCAAGTTTTCGCAATTTAATTATAAATTTTTTTTATTTATTATTATTATATAATATTTTAATTTATTAAATATACAATATTTACAAGTTTTTGCTATTTAATATAAAATTT